>JAMKCH010064400.1:0-10842 GCA_023653785.1 Ophioderma brevispina
AAATAGGTAATTTGCATGAGCCAACGAGCCTAGAGGGCTTTTGGATTAAAGGCTGACTCAGAGATTTTGAAACTATTTTTGGTATAAGACTTGAAAACAGTCATCTGGACTAAACTTAGCACCTAAAATGCTTAATTCCAAAAGTTAGAGGGGTGAATCGATTTGCGTTTTCATGCAGTAACATTTATGCACAGTTATAACAGCGCAATAGAATAACGTGTATTTACAAAATCCGGATCTGGAATCTTATAACAACGGTGTGATTTTCTGATATGAATGGCATCGATGTTGAGCTTATATTTCACGCCAGTGATATTTATTTGATTTATTTTTATGTTTAATTTCTTCTTAGGCAGGTTAGCCCCCCCTCAGTGACAGGAGCACTGATTTCCAAGGAGGCCTGATATACACTGTCACATACATTATTAAAATTGAATATCAAATAATAAATGGTTGATATAATTAACTACAGAATGAAATACACAATGAGTATAAATGAAACTACAGGATATCTACAGCAGTACAAATATTAAGCTTTGGAAAAGAGATCTACCGCAGTAGCAAAATAAGCTTATGTGGGATTTACAAATGTTAGATGTTTTAAGCTGAGATAACTCATTGAATTATATTACAGGGATATCGAAGGAAGACTGTTCCATTTTGTGCATCTCATATGGAAAGTACGTTTTCCTGCATTTAGATTCCAAGGTGGTTCATACCAAAGGTTGTGTTTTGACTTTTGGTACCTTAAATGAATGAAGAAGAAAGGTAAACTGGGGCAAGACTTTGAAGCATTTAAAATAAGCATTAGCCATTAGGGTATATAACCGGTCATTAAGTTTGTTTTCCTTGCAGTTTGTACACATCTATCTTTATATCAGGAGTTCTAATGGCAGCTGATAAAATTATACGAGCTAATCTATTGAAAATTTGCAGTGAATCATAAGATCCTTTAGCACAGTTAGACAGACAGTGGCTGCATAGTCAAAATGTGGCATTCATGACAATGAATTGCAAAGCATAACCAGAGTATCTATAAATATAATATTAATTCTTCTATAATCATCCACACCGCTTGAAAAATGCCGCGAGATGATAGATATGATCAGACCAGGAAATCAAAGGATCAAAAAAGTACCACCAAGATATTTATTAAAACTGGGTCAAACCCTTTCAATAGTATCATTATTACGTGAGAGAAACATTTTGAAATTTATTGGAATCATGACATGTACCAAAGACCATAAACTTGGTTTTCTTGGCATTCAAAGTGAGATTGTTATCCACATCAAACCATTTGAAATTTGATTAAATTTGACTGCAGTTCAAATTCAAGAGTGTGGTGGGTTTGTCTGAAGTACAAAGAAGTGTTGTAATCATCAGCATACAAAGTACATTTACAGTAACACTATCCAGAAAAGATTATTGACAAAAAATAATAAATAGAAGGGGACAAGTATAGAGCCTTGTGAAATTCCAATGTGAATATGTTTAAGTCCCCCCCAGAAAGGTAGATTTAATGTTGACTGCCTGAATTCTGTCACTGATATAGGATCGAAACCACTTTAAGTGCAGAACATTAATACCATTTGTGAAAGTTATCATGAGAAGAGAATTGTTAACACAGTCAAAAGCCTTTCTGAGGTCCAGGAAAATTGCTCCTGTTGCACGACCTTCATCCATATTTTTCAAAATCAAATCTTATGTACTCAGCAAAGTAGGGCTGTGTAATGATTGCAACGGAAGCCTGTATTGGTATCAGAAGAAAGTCCTTGGAACAATGTACGAATACAATTGATTATGGACAGCTCTTTCGATGATTTGTAGAAATAAGTGGTCAGAATCCGGAAATAGGTCGATAGTTCCCCAATCTTCCTTTCACCTAGTCTTAAATTAGGGGTAACTTTTGGCTTTTTTCCATTCTGCCGGAAAAACTGATGTACTAAGAGTTACAAATAAAAGCAAGAATTACTAAATAAGGAGCTGCCAACCTAAGAAGTTTTACGGCTGAACGTCAAATCCTGGAAGACTTGTTATTAGACATACACATGCTTTGCTTTATAAACAAACTGGAGAAAACATTACAAAAACTACAAATAGAATCACAGTAGAATTGAAATGATTGTAGGTGATGTGGCTATTTGCTTATGTTCATCATCAAACTTAACTGCAAGAGAAGAACCAATAGAATGAATAGTTATTAAAGCATGAGCAGTATCTTGGCTCGCAAGATGTGGAAACCATCATCATCTTTTACAGAATTGATAAATCTGATTTTTTAGGGTTAAGCACGTTTTTGGAGTAGACCACTATTTGTTTTCCGAGGTTTTTTTTTGTGTTATTTTACATTTGTCCGCAATAGAAGCAGAATATAATCTCTTTTTGAGAAAGTGACGCATATTGTTGGCTTTATTGGCGAGACAAATTTAGCCATCTGGCCATCATGTGGATATTAGATTTATGAGCTCTAGCAAAAAAATAGTATATTGACAATTTTATCTATATCAAAAAAACTGATGTGTTTTAAAAATGATTGGCGCACTTTTTGGAATCTCTGAGTCAGCCTTTTTAAACTGACATTGAATTCCCAATTCCACTGTTTTTTGTTTGGGCCAATTTTTGGTGTAGGATCAGAGACATAAATAAATCTAACAATACAAAAAAAACAATTATAACAAGTAAATAACAAAACCAAAACAATAAAAAAAATTTTAGTGAAAAAACTTAAATGACATGTTTGTCATTCATTTTAGAACAGGGTGCCATTTGACTTTATTTATCTTTTTCACAGCCGTTTGATCATTTCGCCATTTGTGCACTTTCTTTTACACCTGAACATGCCCCTGCATTCCTTTTTTTAGAATACACATTGTGACTTTTATAGCTTTAAAAATCTGACCGAAAACGACCCTAATATTTTCCCTCTGTTCACGCGGCCAACAAAGATGTCTTTTAGGACCTTATTTATTTAACAGTAACACCTGACAGCTGTGTTTAATTATAGTGGAAGAAAAAGTAAATTGAATTAAGAGGCACTACTACCTTTTTACAACCTTCTGGAATTAACAACACAATTGATATGAAACACATGGTGAGGCATATTTAACATGGAAAAATCTGTTATACCACAATACAATCAATGGAATTGTGGTTATTTGTCAACACAAAAAACAAAAACAAACTGTTCGTTATTAGGAGTGGGCTATACGGAGGGAAAATTACTTTTTTGGTTATTTTCATTAGGGCTGGTAGTCGATGGGACATGTCATTCTATATATGCTGTTGTTTTTGTAGGTCCCCCCAATACCTGGGATAAGGGAAAACCAAGTGTAAATTCATATAAAGTATTACGATCACATAACTGTCGTTCCTGCACATAAAAACTGGCCAATTTTCTTAAAAAATTATGGGCTATTCAATGTCAACACTCGAGATGCACCGCAGCAGGCTATCGGATTTTTTTTTCTTTTTTTGGTGTATGTATCGATATTGATGAGAACTCAAATCCCTGACCTTTTGATTCTTCATACCGCCTTTTTTTTCCCGAGAGCATTTCAGAAATTTAGGGGGGTCACCACAAAAAAAGCTGTTGCGATGCAAAAGACAATTTTGAGAGGCCATAAAAACTTGTAATGGACCCCTCCCCAACTTTGAAAATCACTATCTGGGATTTTTTTTTTTTCGTGTAGAATTCAAATCGGCATAACAATGTGATCTAGCTCCTTTACTTTTAAAGTTATTTGGGTGTTAAAAAATGCCAAATCTTTCATTCTGGAACCAAGTTTGGGGGGTCAGAACTCTTTAAGTAAAATTATTTTAATTGTTGATTTTTCTTGTTAATCTGAGTACCTGCAGAAATTCTACCAGTTACAATAATAAGCACATTAGGTAAGTAATAAGGGAGTTACAGTCCTATGAAAAAATTCCTGATTTTGCATTTGACAAATATTGGCCCCCCTAAAATCAATGTTGACTACGACCTCACCCTCTACTTCAGATATGTTGAAGACACATAATCAAATAACTATTTTTGAAATAATCAGCTTGGTGTTTTTGATGCTTTCATTTGTTTCAGCACAGATCGCCCTTATTTGGGGCTGATATCCCCATCGACTGTATATGGTGGTATACACTGTGCATGTACAATTACCCCTGGGTCTATTACCTTTGTTGTGGTAACTTTGATTGTGTATTTTCTTGTGAACAAATAAAGACAAAACCAAGCTAGTTCTTTCACGGGAAAGTTTGTTTAAGGATATAGTCTCAACATATCTAAAGTCGATGGGGTGGTGGAGAATGTCAACATTGGGTTTTCAGGGGGGTCAAATGTGTCAAAAAAGTACCATTGCCATTTTCAACGTGCTGTCCCACCCTCACTTTTACCTTTTTCTAATTTGTTCATAATTGTATTGTTTTAAAGTTACTACTCTAACTATGTACCCTGATTGACCAAAAGGATGGACACTCAATTTTTTTCTCTTATTTTGTGAGTTTATGACCCCCCCCGACTTAGCCCAAATCGAAACCAACTGTGCATATTTAATCCTCATTAACTCTCTACAAGTAAAAAGCTATTAACCGCCTGATCTCAGATTTGAATTACTACAAACCCAATATTTCCCTAGTAGTGATATAGTTCAAAGTTCTGGAGGGCATCCATTACTAATCGGTGAACCTCTCACTAGTCTTTCACATGGGCTGGCACCTTTTGAGGGTGAACCCCTAAAATTTCCAATTGCTCTAGCGGGAAATGAAATGGACTATGACGCCCAAAATTTCAGGATTTTCATCTCATTAATGTCTACCCCCACACTTAAAGCGAAAAAAATCCACGACGTCCTGCGGTGCACATCTTGACATGGTGACAGGAATGGGCCATATAAAACTGTCACTTCATTTTCATTTCCCCAATATCAGTGATTAGTGGATACACAAGACTTCAGCAAACAATGGATTAAAGATATTCATCACTGTCACCGGCCCGGTATCGGTGGTAGAAAACCTACGGTCACATTCCCCCCTTTATCTTGGGAGTGGCAGGACCATTGTTATATTGTCGCGCAGCTGAATATATTTCAGCTGTTACGCTCTCCAATTTAGACTGAGTACTTTTCAGGACAAAATACGTAACCTCATTCACGAATACATAAATATTGAGTCATATCTATAGAGCGTGTTCAATTAACTTGGGCCATGTTTTTCATCATTTATTCGAAAAGGAAGAAACATGAACAAACGTCATAAGAGAATGTTCGTGGTCAAGCTTTGCCCAACACTTTTGGCAGAACCAAAATCCGTAACTTTTGCCCTAAACTTCATTTTCTATTCAATTTACCACCACCTCACCTTACCGCGTTTGTCAGAAGAAAATTTATGTCAACGAACTATATTCTGTTAATGTTACACTGGTTAGTTATTGTGAGATAGAGGAACGGGTATGTTTGGGTCACTCAACCCGAATCGTTGAGGTGGTGTTAACACCTGGCTATAACAATGGCCCTACATAACCGTCCCATTGTAATATCTTTGCTCCTGTTGCGAAGTCTATACATATCCCTTGGTCTCTGATATGGGGAAAAAGAAATTGAGTGTGCCCTTTTTTTTTTTTTAAGAAAAATGGTGCCATTTTTATGTGCGGGAACAAGACAGTTATGTGATCGTAGTAATTTATTTGTGGAATTTACCCTTGGTTTTCCGTTAGCCCCAGATGGGGACACAGAATTTGTTATAACAGTTGGTTATTTTGGTCCACGTCCCATGGTCTATGGGTTTTCTTTGTATTCTATCTATGAACCTATCTCACATAAATAATAAACATTTTTAACTTCTGTCCAAGAAAAAAGTCTGGCACACCCCTTTTGTGTCATGTGATATTGTTCTCTCCCCTAGTTTAACCAATACCTGACCATGCTCAATGAGCAGAACTCAACCACAGTCGAAGCCAATGCAACGCGGTTTTATTATTGCAAATATATTCGGATGAACCCCATAGAGACCTGTGTGTCATGGTGACAAGGCCGCTTCCTCCTCCATCACGATATAATGTAAAGCAGAGCGGGCAAAGCGGGCAAACATCAAAAAACATTTTTATGATTGAAAAGTGTCTTTCAACAAACCTCTGTTCCAGATCATTAACATTAAAACTAATGAATAACACCAAGTGCAAACAAACATCAAGTAAAAAATTAAATAACCTAATATATATAAAATACTCTTCATAATAAATTCAGAGCAAGGACTTTAAAATTTGGAAGAAAAATACTAAGCAAAAAAAAACCACTTAAAACGCACAGTTGGAAATCCCTGCGATCAAAAGCAGAAACCCCTGCCCTGGGTGTAAATCACCCTCTTGGGAAAATGGCGTACCGGTACATGTGATTCCTGTTCGGAAGTCGAAATAAACTTTGATCATGAGGTCATAGAACATTTCCATGGTTTGCACAGTGGACCGGTATTTACTCGGAAGATACGAACAGGTTATCGTTCTCACTCAGTAAATAAAACTGGCTCGTCTTTAATTCCATGTCCAATAAGAAATTCAAAGGGAACATTGTGTTTGTTTTTGTTGGGGATTTCACGCCCCTTGAGTTGACCCCATTCGGTTTGCAATTGCTTTGGTTGCCGCGATAGGCGTAGAATAAATGGACGACGGGTGTTGTTAGCTTCTTTAAATGCTAATTTAAAGACACATCATGATTGTGAAAATGTTTGAAATTTGCAGGAATAGCATCAAAGTGAAGGATAAAGTCTGTGAGAATTCACATAAGTTACCTTTTCAAACTGAAGAATTGACAGAAAAGGACGAAAACGGCAGTGTTCCAAGATACGATTCCCCCATTCATTACGTTTTGTAGTACGTGGTCCGAACGGACAGTAAATACAAATTTCCGATTCTGTCCTTATTAGGTGCTTCTGGTCTACGTTTGCCGGGTAGGTTATGATACCTTTACTTGTACATACAGCAAAAATCTGATTTTTGTGATTTTTTTCGTTTTCTGATTTAGTAAATCAACTGATAGTGTCTTTAAGATTTATCAGGCCTGTTTTTTTCCAACATTTTTGTTATTTTTCATTTACCAAATATCTCTTGTGTCTTTAGCTCATTTTACTTATAACAGGCCTCTTCATTGTACAAATTCATGTATTAAATAGTTAAAAAAAGGGTTTTCATCCCTGAGAATTTTTGAGAAAGTCCAGATACTTTATTAGGATGCGGCCGATAAAAGCTTTGTATCGATTTGTATTGAAAATGACGAAAGACGCCAGTGGTGAACATATTGCCCAAAGTCAAAGTTAAACGGAGTCGGAAGGCACTAGGTAACTTGTGTTTAGTTTGAGTAGTAAATTAAAATACAACTTTGTTTTTACTGGGAAAATACTGTTGCCTAATATTTGGTCTCAGGGGCAAATTTCAGTGCGAACATATAGGTGAATTGGGTTTGGCGGCAAATTTCCGGCACTGCATATTGACTTCTCGACATGAAAATATGATCCGAACGCAAAAAATCGAGGCCGGACGCAAATTTTTTACTGGCGTGAAAACTTGGGCGTCCATTTGGACGCGCCATTTTCAGAGCTTAACAGGAACCCGGGTGCTTGCAACACTTTTTTTGTCTTGGACTGGTTGGACCCAAGGCAAAATATTTTGTCATTTCATTTTGAGATAGTATAATAGAATACAAAGGAACCCAGCCCTAATGAAAAGCAAAATGAGACCCATAGCCTCTCCTACTTTTATGTGCATGCTTCATTTTTTTTTACATGTAATGGTGAATCTCGCACCGCTATATCTTGCTCAATAAATTTAACACAAGGGAGAAAAGAGTAATTATCGACCAAGCAGACATTTCTCAATGATCAGAATAATTATTTGTTCTAAACTAGAGACACCATGCAATAATCCTAAAGCAAACATTCCATTTCTGGTGCCACCGACTCGTATGGGTTAGTTGGCTGAATTTTTTTTAACAATAATTAGTGGAATAGAAAAAACATCATGAGTCTATCTATTTCAATATCTCCACAGGATCGTAATATGATTCATGATTGATTTCTTGCTTGGACACAAGTGACTCTGTTGGCGGTCCATCGCTGCCAATGGCTGCAATTATTCCGTACTTTGCCAAGGGGAAAGTAAAGGGACTGTCGAGTAAGTATGCCGACTATTGAGCGCTTGAATAGTTAAGGTAGTTACTGTATAACTTCAGATTCCTTACTTCTTGCCGGGTAACCTGTACTGCAGGCACTCTGGTGTCGACCACTGCAGCTGCCTGCACAGTACATACTGGGCTAGTCTGTGATGCAGTAGCTGCAGAATCGAGCTTCCTAAAGTACATCGTTATTATACAGTGACATGTCTCCTTTACAATACCTATAATGGTGACTCTGTAGTTGCCTATTAGGTGGGAGAGAGTGGATCTGTTGTGGAACGATACCGGAGTACCCAGTTGTTTGACCCCACAAATTTTTTCTTTTATTTCTTAGAGCAATGTTGAGCAGTGGCGACAACAGTTTTGACAAACTGATATAAGTAGGGACATACATGAGCTCTTACTCTGGCAAAAATCACGAAAACCATTGTGGCCTCTGCCACTATAGGAGCATACAAAGTCAGGATTTGTATGTTATATATCGCCCTCTATATGTCAGTTTTTCCCATAGAGAGATGTGTTCAACTAGATTTTTAAGAAAAATCACATATTGCCATCAATAAAATTTTCGTAAAATTTCCGAGGATTTAATTTTAGAGATATAAATAATCCAAATTAGTTCGTCAAAAGTGTGTCGCTGTTTATTTTCTGTTTTGTGTATTCTGTCTGTAAGGCTGGGTTCACATGGAGTATACTATTTTGGTATAATGGTGCACGTTTTGCAGGCCCACTCGAATAGTTTAAAAATGAACGATAGGATTTCCTAATACCCCTGTTCACATAAGAGGGCATATTCGACAAGGCCGATATTTGCGTATAGTAATATTGGGAATCGAACATGTTCGATTTTCGTGCAGTGTATAACCGTCCTGTTCGAATAGTGTGCAGTGGTGTTTCAGGTGTTCTGATCTGAATTTCCCTATACACACTTTATGTGTGCTTTTGGTTGATTAAGTAATTTACAAACCAGAGCTTTCTTTGTCTTAAAGTATCCATTTCATCGCGCCAAAAGAACGGTATAACGTCACGTGCTACCCTTACCGATTTGTCCATGGCCGGAATAGCGAGTAGCGAATACCGTATAAACCGTATACTACTTCTAATATATGGGAACCCACCTAAGGGGACATAAATTACAACAACCACTGGCCTATGGGGCAGCGTGATACAAGCAATTTTTGCATATAACTCAATGCCAATGTCTAGAATTAAAGGTGCAACGAGAAGATTTCAAATTAGCCGGTGTCCCGAAAAAATGTGAAAATTCTGATTTTTGGCACTGATGTAAACTTTATATCAATAATATCAATCCCCATCCTGTAGGATTCAGCTGAAGAACTACCTTCTTTGGTACAAAAATTCTGAAATTTCTAATTTCGTATAGGAGCCAATACGAAATTCGAGCCTATGTTTCCTATTGAATATAAGCATATACAATCACCTTTTGTTTTCATTTTAAAGTTATTTTCCGTAACCAAATAAAAGGTAACGGGATCTATTGCGCATCGAATCTAGAGTGAAATAAACTTACATCCCAGAATATATGGATGACTTGAAATCTCTCGTTGCACCTTTAACTGAAAGGTTTGGAAATAAAACCCTTTCTTGGGGATACCTAGTGAATCAAACTAAAAATGGGGGTGCTAAGGATCACGAATGTACCTTTAGGTATCAGCCATGGTCATATCAGGCAGTCTAATTCTAACAACTGCTTCAGTTGAAAACCGTCATTCTCTAAGTATCTCATCATTGGCATTTCAGAGTTGCTCAATGGAAGGGGTAGAATTCGTTTGAAGTACCAACTGGTTGGAAATTCTTTGGTAATTTGATGGATGCACAACGCTTGTCCATCTGTGGTGAGGAGAGCTTTGCACTGGCATGACCACATCAGGGAAAAGGACGGTTTGTGGGCGGTACTGGCCTGCGGTCAATCATGGCTGCTAAGCAACAGAGTGTGGAGGAGATTCTTAAGAATCACTGGGGGAAATATGGCAGGAAGTTCTTAACAAGGTAATGTAATTTGTTATCGAACTGCCTAAAGATGTATTTTATGATTTCAGCACTTTTAACCATTTATGCTTCGAGCCTTTTTATTCCCCTGGCTTTGAAAAGCAGTATGGGATTTTGTGAGAGTGTCCATTCCGTATGTGGGTGTATTCCAGTTTTTCCATGTCTCCTTTGAAAAGTTTGTCCAATGTTTACCATTATTTTGTTTTCAGAATCTCCATCCTATATCATTGTACAGAGTTGAAATAGCCAGTAAAATACGGTGTGCATTGTCTCATGGGCACAGCTAGCTAAGTCCGTTTTGCTGTCCAATTATTTTGATTAAAGACACTAATAGTGATTCATCCGAAAAGTAAAATATTTAAAATTTGCAGGAATAGCTTAAAAGTGCAGTTAATTCTGTAGAAGAATTGACAGAACAGGAAGAAAACGGCAGTGGTCAAAGATATGACTCTCCATTCATTTACGTTTTATAGTAAGTGTCCATTTGGACAGTAATGACTAAAGTAATCCAAGTTTGTCCTTATTAGGTTGCTTCTGGCCTTATCATTTGCGGATATGGTTTTATGGTAAACCCGTAATTTGTTACAGCATGCAAATCTGATTTTTGATGATTTTTTTTTACGATTTTCTGATTTAGCAAATCACTGATACGGCCTTTTATTAATTGGACAGTTGGCTGAGG
>JAMKCH010064401.1:0-49823 GCA_023653785.1 Ophioderma brevispina
ACATAAATACACCCAGCGAACAGGCACAGTGCTATGCTCACTCCGAAGGCCGTAAAGTCACTGCCTCAGTTCATGCGCAGTCTTCCGACTTCCACACATCCTTGACTATAATGACTGTCGCACGCGTGTTTGCCCCGATGTCGATGTTTAAAACAACGGGGTAGCAGTCTTATCTTAAAATACTTAATTGCGCTCTGGAGATATCAAGAACTGCGATCCCGAAAATGTGCGGATCAGCAGTGAACAAAAAGGCCTGTAGTCAAGGTATGCAATTGTCCCCCGCATGAATCTGAAAAAGAGGGGGTCCATAAGTCTACAAACGGAAAACAAAAAAGGGGTTTCCAAAGGCGGGAAAGGGATTCCTCTCCCCTGTCTTTCCCACTAAAATACCTTCCACTACCGTGGACTGAAATAGCAGACGGATCCCCGTTTAGTTTTAGCAGGCTCTTACAGCCACTTGAACGCGGCTGCGGGGGTTATGCGGGGGGTATTGCTGTCAAAAGACATTAGTAGACAGAGTCTAGGGATGAAAGATTTCAAATAGTATGTACTGATAAGTGAAAGATTCATTTAAAAGATGTTATTGCGCTGTTTGTCGTAGTCCTTATTTTGTTATTTGTCTAATGTAGCGGATAGATAGGGAAGAAGACATCTGTGTAATGATTAAAATACTGAGAGAGCGCAAAATTCCATTAATGATCATTAATAGGCGTATAACAATATTCAGCCTATGAAAATAGTGTGTCTTTGTGGTTAATTATTGTATTTATTAGTCGGAAACCACAAAACCACAACAAGGTCTACATGGCACCTGTTCAGATTCTGTCAAAGGCTTGTTTCTTGAAAATGAATACAATAATGTATAGCAAGACATATGGAAAACAAAACCAATGTTGGACTATAAAGTGTCTCGTCATATATGGCAGTCCCACAAAAGTGGTATGAAATATGACCTACGATCCCGGAATTTGTCAAACTGTTAGGGCCATTAAATCAAATTTGTGAGTAGGTATCCACCAAAAATTAAGCGAAATTATTGTTTATATAATCATTAAAAAAAAAAACTTATTTGATTTTTTTTAAATTTAGATTTGGGAAAGGGTTTCTACAGAAGAAGAAATGCCGCACCAATCCAATAGTAGTCAAACCAGTGACAACCCAGACAAGCAGCGATTGTGATCCGCACATTGAAAAAAAACATCATGCAAATTCGTTATTTTGGTACTTTTGTTATTGGAGGATGTGCGAAAATAAAGTGCAAATGTTTTTGGCTGAAATCGGTTTTAAGGACAAGGCAGTTAGTACTTTTTATCTGATTCTGTTAATGACTATACGAGCGTATCAAAATTCGACGTCTTGAGATCAAAAAGAGCCTTTCCGTGTGACTATTCCAGATTTGTAAGCCGAATATGGTGCACCCGTGACCTGCACAAGTTGTAACTCAACACACAACTTATTATTGATCTTTTGTTTTTTCTGTTCTGTGTAAACATACAATCAGCTGTTCTAGTGAGATTTGAGTAGTCATCGCGGTATGTCTATTTGCGGAAAAACCGGTTTAGAAAAATTTCCTAGTTATACTTCATTTTTTCACTATTGTTGTTTTTCGTCCAACATTAAACGCTAAATGTACATGTTATCTGTTGATTTATAAGCTAAAAATGATGTCCACAGTTTTTTTATTTATCGCATTTATCGCTGCATTATCCCTTAATGCAGAATTATAGTGTTGACAAAACACTAATATGCTTTCGGAATCTCTTTAACTGTTAACAAGAATTAGTCTGTTAAAAAGGTACAACCAACGCTTAGCGAGGATGTTAGTTACTTAATATGTTAGTGTAAATACTGGAGATAATAGGAAACCCTCTCGTATATTAGAGAGATGATATAACACAGTATGTATTTCAGCATCAACCTTTAATTTGAAATACCACTGGTTTGTAAATGCCAGCCTTTATACAATACAGCCATATCCATTTCATGGGATGGGTGGCCTGTTATGCGATGTGAGTAGTTATCAATCAAAGAGATTCTAAATATTTAACCCAGTTACCATTGAACCGAGATGATAAAAATTCAAACTTAAAGGAAACAGCGTTTTAAAAACAATGCTTGTCACTATGAGGCAAGGAAGTATCAACTCCTTTGGCACAGTTCAAGAGCTTTCACTAACAAGTGTATTTAGAAAACAAACCACATGAGTGTTGTATATAATATATGACACCTAGAATACACAAAGATCAGTCATGTCAATGAATTGTACAAGTACCAAACCACTGAACTGTGCCTTGGTTTGATGAGCATATTTAACTCATATTTGTGCTATCGGGGCATTGTACACATAAATTGGTTACTCCAAAAACCATGGGTCAGGTCATCAATTACATGTTCAATGAAACTGAGAAGTTATCCTCTGTGATGGGTGCGATGTCATCAATCAACCAAGTTTTGTTTCTAGCGGCTTAGGAAAAGGTTAAATATATGAAATTCCGAGTCGCCATATACCTGCCTAATCTTTAAAATAATTGGGGAAACCAGAGAATTTGCATGCTACATGAGGAACAACCCAACCCAACTCTGTGCAGACTGTGCTAATTCTGCAATCATTGCCTGATACAAATATGCTAGGGTAGCTTGCAATGTTGTGGCTTTTTTCTACTCCGATTTTAGACAATCTTCGATGGAAAAAAAAAACCACGTTCACCGAACGATGTGTGAGTTGTCGTTGCGGTCTGTGAATGACGGACAAAGTCACATTTAGGTGACGAGCATGGGGTAATACCCACGGACCATTGTATACAATTTCATAAAAATGTACGCACATATGTGGGAAAAGTGGACAGTTATGTTTTGGGTTACATTAGGTCAAATTGTTACAACAGACAGAGAGATGCACAAAATGCGGTTAACTGGACTCCAAAATCAATACGTTATTTTTCGAGATAACCATTTTGGCGGTACTGTATTCTAGAAATTTCTCAGAAAACATACACGATCTTTTTTCAATCCCACATGATCTCTTCTTAGAGTTAACAGTGTTGTAAAATATCCTGGTCCCGTTCTTAACATTTTGTCAAGGCTCCCCAAGTATTTTTGTTTATGGAGAGAGATACCTTAAAAGTTTTCATTGATCATATTTGGTCTACTTTATTGCTCTTAAACACTTCTTGCCTAGGCAATGCTAGACAGATTTCTTGCAAAGTGCAGCTCGAATTCCTAGTCAGAAAAAGCTGATTACCCGACTCTCACACTTCGCGGATAGAGTGTGTGGGTTAACCGAATGTCATTTGGCCCAGAGTAGAATGTTACAAGATTCAACCCACTTAGACATGTTAGATAGCTGGGAGCAAGACATTTCATAGCATTTCAGTGGTTATCTTCTTCTAATATAAGAAAAGGCCTTATTTAGATGCACATAAAACTTGCAAAGCCTGTGTAATACATCATTTATAAAAGGGCATCACAAAGATCCTATTCTCTCATGTAATAAAAATTTGATGTGTTTTCCACCTCATACTTTTAAGTGCAGAATAACACAAGCCTTGCAGTACCGTAAAAAGGGGCGGTTTAAAAGAAAAAAATACACGTGTAACGTAATGTGCCTTTACCAAATATCAAAGAAGGCGGACTCACTGCTACTAAAATCCTTGAATTGCAAAGGGTTATCTGAAGATTAAAATGGAGTTTTTTCATATTAATCACTAGACGCGAAATCACGAAGAAAATCCGACAAAGCCACGGACCAATTTCTCGAGTTCTTTTCATTCAATGGTGCCTTTGCGTTATATTACTTCAACATACGATGGTCTGCTCGTAACCACCATTTTAATAGCTCGATCTAAGTCTCTCCTTATAACGCTCTTCAAATAAACAAGACTTCCCTCTCGCGTGTCAAAATGAATCACAGATTAGCCTTCATATTATCTGTACATGTATAAGTCAAACGACGAAAGGCAACAGGAAGACACGAACTGGAACTGTATTCGAACAGCGGGAAGCGATAAGACCATAGAAAATTATGCACATACACAAAGCATTACTGCTGACATCTAGCTCACCTAAGCCAGTTTATTAGTAGATTCAACCCATCGTGTCACCTTCGCAGTAACTTTTCCGAAGTTATGAGCATTGAATGTGGGGGATGTGCAGTGTGGGAAAACTAAAAGCCACGCTATTGAAACAAGCTGAAATCATGCAGTCTGATATCAGAGAAACATCAATTCTATGCTCAATGACAGCATTCAAGTCAACGTTAAACGCCTTTATAGCTATATTAACTCTCAAACATTCTAACTAATCCATTGCTCAATAGTATTTAAGTAACAGGTGAGTTGAATTGTTTATTGAATTCTGTGCATTTGGGTAGTTTGGGCTTCAAAGAACAAAGTCCTTGCTCTCCCGATGTAAAGGTGATGGTACTGTAATAGGCAGATTATCTATTCATTCATGAAACAGGTGAACGACCACATATTTTGCCCTCCGCTCCCAACTCAATCGACGCTGTCACAAACGTTTCCTCTGGTGCCGATGGGTTGATCTACTATAGTATTCGTGTTAATAGTTAAATGTAGTACGCCCTCATCGCCCAATTTCCATTGAACACCATTGTCACGTATCATATGACAGAAAATAGTAGTGTTTGTAAAGTGAAGTTTTTGAGAGAACTAATTCTGGAGAGAGGATGGGATGAGACCTTATTAGTCACTGATAAAATTAAGGGTTTGAGTGCGACAGTTGGTCACACTTGAAAATTCAGGTGCTTTAGATTATCCCAGCAATTACTACGACCATGAAATTCATGACCAAAAGACACCTTCAAAAAGGGCACAATAAAGCATTTTCAAGATTAGGCTAAATGGCCTTGCGTCATGCAGCAATCTCGAGCTTCTGGAGCCTCTCAAGTCAATAGACAACTGAATCCATGGAGAGAAGATTTGATATTACTGATGATCAGTTAGACTTTACAGGCGTGTCGTGAGCAGTAAGCGCTATCATGTCAAGCGAATCCGTGCTTCTTAAGGTATTTTATGCACAGGCACATTGCATTTTGACAGTGGTCCATATTATTAAAGCCGTAATTGGTAATTAGGATTCACGAAGCGCTAGCATATGCGCAAAATAATACATAGCTGTGAAATCAGCATTCGGAATTAATCAGGCATGGAATCGGTAGTCATGACTTGGAAAACAGTCGGTTTGCCGTCGACTGATATTTAAGGGCAAGATACTGGTTTTAATCGCGGGGAATCTTATAGACCAAGGGGTGTTTTAAAGCGTATATGGCCTTAGTTTCTAAAGAAATAGGGCACAAAATTCCTTATACCTTAACTTCATATGACACGGAATGTACAGTACACCAAGGGGAGAAGATTAAGTTCCGTAAGAGTTTGGTAAGAGATTTCTGATATTTGTGCTATGGCCAGTGGCTAGTCTCTTGCCGGGTATTTCACTCAATTTTATCTCCAGATATCATTTTGATCGATAGTTGCAGATTTTCAGAACGCCGTGTTTTCCTTTGAGATTGTACGTTCTCTGTTTATAGTTCTCTATTTTCGACGTTGCGGAACGGACAGGCTCTTATTTTTTTAGAAAGAATGGATGTAAAACAAGTAATGAACTTTAAAAATTTGAACAAAAACTTTTGCATGAGAACAGTACAAAAAATATTTATTTTCATAAATTAAAATTATTTAATGTGCTCGAAAGGCGACTGATATTAAATGATTGGTTATCTTACATAAAATCTTTACAAGATAAATTAACAGTCGCACATCCTTAACGCGTCAAATTTACAAATGGCGAGTTCGTTCAATTATCCGACTCGCTAAACCGTGAAAGGAAGAAATTTGAAGATCATGAATAACGCTCCTTGCGAGGAGGCAATCACAGAATTGAACGAGATGAGGTTCTGTCCTTATGGATAGGCTAAATTTAGCACTTTATTTGCTAAGAGTGTCTTCCAGATTTGCGACCAATAAAAGGGAAGGCGAGAGTAATAGACAACTGTCCAGTGCTTAAAAGGTCCAGGGTCTTATTTCAAGTAATCACGGAATTAGAACGTCCGGTGTATGGTTACTTAAACACTGCACAGGGGAAAAAATCTTTGGGGTTTATTATACATCTTCACTTCAAGTGTATTATTATTTACCCGATTGATTTTGGTTCTCTGATATTTGTTTTTGTCAAATTTTATTATAAATACTTTCTAGACTTCCTTGATTGTTTGTACTCTAACTACAGATCACAAAAAGCTCACAGGGTTGTATAATTTGAATATTTTATCTGTGTATTTTCTTGTATTTTTAAATTTCGTATTTGTTGTTTCTACACACACTGCCCATAATTGTCCGCATGTATTAAAGCTATGACCATTAAATTTATGTAATGAACGTCATTCCAAGATGTAATTTGAATAACATGGAATATTAATCTTACTTAAAGGATAAAATTCTGATAAATACACTGCGAATTACATACCGAGCCATCGAAATAATCAAGTATCACTAGAAGAAACGCCGTTCAAAATGACACTAAAGAATCTGAATACACTTTGCATAGCAATAACGGTATTTTTCAAGGTCATCCGATTGACGGTAGCTCAACGGATTTATAGTACACGGAGTCACAAGTTTAATATGTATACACTTATTCGTCGAAAGACCATGGTAGTTTAGATTTCATTTGCTTCGGGACCTCTTCTCTGTGTTAGAACGTTTACAGAGGATTTCAATTTTCTTGAAATGAGGTTAATATTGGGCTTCGCCCAATAGAATTCGAGGAGATGGTAATTTACATCCCCTGTGGATGCTCCACTCCATCATATTATTAATTGTACCTCTACATCATTCCAATTTATTTTCAATCGATTTTCATTTTTCCCACTCATTATTAAAAGTTTTTTTTTTTCTATTTTGACTACCCAACTCAAGAAGCGGAATTACACTTTAAGAGTAGTAGTAGTATACTTAAATAACATACTTATGTTAAATTTGCGCTAATTTCTCAGTGAATTAGGTGAATAGCGAGGTCAGTGACTTTTGAGGCATTAACTAAACGTCGAAACATCATACATTAAATTTCTTAATTGACAAGCCATCAAAATGGTGATCGTGCGAAACCATGCTGAAATATACGGTGTTGTGTCAGAAACCATTGCACACACGCCATAAAATCTGTCCAGTCTGCGCGATCACGACTTTCCCTATTTCTTTGCCTTTTCGTTTGTTTGTTCCTTTGTTTTTCCTCGTTTTGTGTCGCCTGCACTATAGTTCAGTGAGGCAAATGCTAATCCCAATTCGGTCTGTCCGTGACGAAAAAACAACTTGGATTTTACATTTAAGCTTTTAAGAATGTCGTTAATTTTCTTGGTAAAAAAAATCATAACAATTGCAACTATGTTCGTTATTTTTACAGGATCAATTCTTTATTTCTTTATTTTATTTATTTTTTTTGTGGTACAAGGTGGTGAAAGACGTTGTAATGCATTTTTTTCGGCTTTCTTTTTTTTTACTTCTATACCTGATATATAAAATTGTAGCAGGTTTTCTTTTTCAATCCAGCAATGTGATCGCTGACCAATAGCTAGTTGCAATGCGGACTGTGCAGATCAATAATGATTCAAATCAAGTTAGATGCAAAAGTGCTAGAGTGTTACGCAGTATGATAGGCCGGGCTGATAGCGAGATCAAACTTAACCTCTGCAAAAATAAGGGCCGGTGTTGCAAAAAGGGAGTATAATCAGTCCACGATAAACTGTTCGTGTAACACACACTAAAGAGAGGAGCCTGTAAAGTGAGGGTGTCAGTCGTGCACTGAAGGAAACAGTAAGAGTGATTCGTATATAGATTGAAAGTAAAACAATGTCTCGATTTTTTATGAATTTCTTTTAAATGGAGACTTGTAGCAAGTAGGCCTTGTGGCCTTGTTTGTGGATTCTTCTGATCGTTTTATGTTACAAATGTACACTTCTATTTGTCAACACTATTATTTCAGAACAATATGGACAACAAATATTTTTATTCTTTTTCTTTCACTTGCACTATATTATATATATATGTATTACCTGTAATAAAATTGTAGCATTTTTTAAGCAATGTGGTTGTTGACCAATCGCGTAGGTGCAATGCAGGCTTGTAGATCCCAAAATATGATCAGATAAAGCTAGATATAAAAGTGCTAACATGGTACTGCAGATTATAATAGGCCGGACTGAGAGGGATATCAACAACCTCTATAAATCTTAAGGAGGCCTGTGTTTGCCAATGTGGGAGTATAAATCAATTCACGTATAAAGTGTTTACGTGTACACATACCTGTAAAGTGAGATGTCACTGGTGCGAAATACAGTAAAATTCATCGTGGTAATCATATGCTAAGAGGGTATAAAGGCTTCATATTTACTTCTGTATTAAATGTACATGTTCCTGTGGGGGTACCTCTGCGAGTGTATCATAACTTTGCTCAAACTACATTTTATAACGCATGTTGGATTTTGATATAGTGATGTAGATCATGACTATACTCCTCATGCTGTTTAAACAAAAAAGAAAGATCCTTAATACTTGTAACACCGGAAATCTTAAAAAATCCAAAATTGTAAATTAGCTGTTACTATCCAAAATGACAAAGTTGTAAAAGATTGATGGAATTCAGAAACTTGTTACACCTACTCCTACAAATTTGATGATATAACACTCCAAAGGTGGATAAGTCTTTTCTTTGACGTATTTCTGGTGCCGTTTTGCATCATTTCAATTTTTTCCCTGAAAATTGTTAATCTCGCTTTTGTAAAAACATCCCGAGCACACCTCAACGGTGTATCGGTGTGTGCTTCCTATAGTTATATTTATCCCAGATTAATGGGACAGTACAGCCAAAATCATTCTGACATCAAATACATTCCTTTAGCGTTATTAGATATTTATTATTATTGTTATATATTCTTTTATATTCATTATTATTATTCTTTATGTATTTGTCTATTTTCTGTCGACTGCTTTTTGGACACAGTTTTTAGTTATACTAATACAGTCCAGCAGCCTGAATGCGTATTGCCATAGAGTTATAAAGGATAAAAAATATGGAAACCCTACTAGCGGGGATGTAGTGTAAGCAGTGTGGGCTTCCGAGAAAATTGTATTGTTGCCACACAAGTATTTGGCATTGATAATCCAAAAATTGATGGGAAGCAATTGCCAACCCCCCCTTAATGCCCCCAGCTTGGAGTTTCAAGGTTATACAGGGTCAAAATTTAAATTGTTTGCATGTGTTAAAAAGCATACCATGGTGTTTGTCTGGGACAAGGATTCCAAAAAGGTTTAGTTTACACTATCTATGGCTTATAGTTCCGGAGTTATGGGGTCAAAACGGTGGCAAATGGTGAAAAAGTCAATTTTGGTGTACATGGGTCAAAAGTTGCTTTGATTCAAGTAATATGTGATGCAAAAAATTGTTCCCAGCTTTAAGGATGAAATAAGGATGCTTGTCTTATCTGTTATGCCTTGTTTTCACGTTATCCAACAAAAGAGGTCACGGGTCATTAGAATCCATTAGCTGCCAATAGATGTTGACTTATTCGCCATTTTGGTTAATAACCAGACCCATAAGAGAGTCAAAACTATTCCTATATTCATTCTATTGCTAAACCAACAATTTGAACCACATTTTACAAAAATTGGAGCAATTTAATTTTGACCCCTGTACAAACCAACAAGTTACTTTTTGACCATTTTTACAGTTTTTTTTACCCCATAATCTCTAAACATAAGTCCACAGGTAGTATAAAAACTATACCTTTTTGGAAATCCTTGTAACCAGAAAGACTCATTGGTTTTGCTTTTCAACACAATCGGAGTACATTTTAAAAATTTTCCCATGGTGTACCTTGATTTCAATGTATAAGTACTTGTGTACCAAAATTCACAACTATTTATCCGGATTTCCACACTCACATAAGATCTGTTCACTACAGTCCCCCACTATACGGGGTGCCGAAAGTAAGGGAAAAACAAATTAAGCGAAGTGGTAATTTGGCGTAAGTCCAGTAGCTGTCATGGCTAATGATTTTTGCAAATAAGACAAGCGGGTTTATTAAAATTCTAGTCGAGGCTACAAAATAAAAAAAATATTATTCACGGGTGATTTAGCGGACAGCTCAATGAGAATTGATCTCTAAACCCTCATGAGTCCAGGTATAAAACTTACTTACCGCAATGCTTGTTGATTCCAATCAATTTTGCAGATAAAATTAATCAAGTGTTTAAATTTGATTTTGGATCCGATCAAATGACCAATAAAAAAAAAACATGTACAGTAGTATTTGAAAAACGTAAAGTGTATCAACAATCTGTTGAATTCGACAGTATTTTAAGGTTGTTTAATTTTGGGAGATATCTTATGCTTGATCTGCTTGTGACTGTTACTACATTTATTTCAAAATACGTGTCGGAAAGAACATATGTAATATTATAGTCAATATAATAGATTTAAATAAACGTATGCACCAGCTTTCTAGTCGGTATTTAGAACATGTTTATGTGGACGAGATCCGCCATAAAAAATGCCTCCCTTTATATTGGAGAAGAATATAACAGTGATAAAATGAACTTTGAAATTATCTTATAACTTATATTTCATTTCCCTAACATTTTATTGATTACCATTTTAATAATCAGTCACCAACCATTTTTATATGTAAGTAGGTATGGTATATTTTCTTATAATTATTGTTTGAGCATATTTTAATTAAGTGTTAAATTACCTATTTAAGAAAGTTGTGCATTAGTTTTAATATAAACACATCAACCCAAAATTATTAGATTATTGCTAAACTCAAGGGAGAAACTGATATTTGGGTAATTCTAACCGGCTCATCATATATTTAGTGATTACCAATTGACAATTTTTTTACGTTCTTTAATTTCGTCTTTTCTGCTAACATGCTCATTTACTAAATTTCAGCTAATGCGTTATTTCGTCATAGTAATTTACAAGAAATATAATATATATTTGGCATATTAATAAAATTCTACATGTTCATAAATACATGAGTGCAAGGGGAGGAACATTTTGCCTAGCTTGCGTTTCATTTTAATGGCCTGAGTTGTTTAAATATGGAGGAGACAGACGAACCATGTTACAATTTCAATATGGAAACAATGCATAATAAACGGAAGTGGTTAATAAGGTGTTGATGAGACAAAGTAGGCACTTCAAAGATGAAATGGTATAGTAGGCATGCACAAAATAGAGATACATTAAGAATACCTAATCTATATACGTTGTGTCTTTGACCTGGTTTTATTTACTACTCCGGTTCATATTTTTAGGGGAAGGGACTTAGCGGAGACCAAGGACTTTAAGAAGGACTTGCCCCGCTTCCACAACATTTATTAATATTCATATTTGTTATCCTAATTTGCATTAAAGCGCAGACAAAGGGTAGGTTAAGGCAAAATGATATTTAGCCAACGTCTTAATGAGTGAATGACAAAGGCCAATTTTGCACTAACGTACACGACCGTAAGAAGGAGGAGGAGGAGGAATAGGAGGAGGAGGAGGATGTGGATGATGATGGCCGATGCTGATGAACCAGCAAAAAAACTGGTGTTAAAATTGAACCACCAAGTGTTAAATTTAACAACCTGTCTGGCTTCCTAGGGGACCACATAACTGGAAGCTAAATGAACCTATTCTTTGGTGTTAAAACATCAATATGACATGCTGAGTGTGTGACATCATTGGGTGTTGATTTGCTTCTATCCAACACCACTGGGGTTGATTTGATTCTTCTGGTCGTAAATTTAAAACACGGGTCCCGCTTCATAGAGAACCACACCTTGCGTGCCCGTACTACTGTAAATGATTGCTGTAAAGATAGTTTCGTAATATCCTACATTAAAGTAGTAGTTGTTATTGTTACTTTTGTTGTTTTTCATCTCAAATATATAGAACTTTGATCTAAAAAGAAGTCTAACAAAGTGCTGTCTTAAGCCGTTTCACATATTGTTTTAACACCACGTCAGTGTTAATTAGCTTTAATTAACACCGCTAAATAACACCATCAAGCTTAACACCAGTTTAGTGGCACATTTATATAACACCGGAGCTTTTTGCAGTGTAATAATAATAATAATAGCACAAATATCAGGAGTTGGTACATAATACACAGTCTTGCTATTATCCACCTTTAATACCAAAACAGTAACAAAAAACAGCCTGCTTGGACATTTGATACCACCGTTTCGTTCCAAATCGGTTGTTTACACGCATGTCATTCAAAAGCATCTAGACTATGTATATCATTTTGACTTATTAATGAATGGCAATGCTTTGAAATGACCTAGAGCTCAGCTATAAAGCCTGAACTCAGCCATCAAAACGCGACGCTGATATCTTATTTACAAGTTCACCATGATATAAATGCATGCTGTTTATAATTAGATAATTGAAAAGGCGCATTACCGTGGAAAAAGCCATAATAGCCAAGTTGTACAATATAAGAGTATTGAAAATTCGATAAATGGGAATCCATTTTTTCCCCGCATGAACCATATTAGTAAATATTATAAAGCAATCGGGTCTTCTTATGGCGACTAAGACTACTGGAATTGTTAGAAAATTCCAAGAACAATATACCATTCGGTGACATATCGACAACAAAGATCCAGATATATCTGAACAATGTAAATGTTTTAAAGAGGAAGCTTGGACACGATAGAATTCAGTCTTAGAAGTCGTACATTTGTCACTACACTGTACTTCAATTCATTAAGTTCAAGGAAAGGTCCTGGAAGAACTCTTAAATGTAGCTGTGAAGAGTTTGGGTGATAAAGCACACCCTTACTTCAGTCTTCTCTAAATAGAGTTCTGATAGAACTTTCAAGGTGTATAATTGCACTTGGGTCTTTGTAGATCAACTCGATGAGTTTGATGTATTTCTGGTCTATTTCGGTCATACCTCCGTGTATTGAAATCTTCACACTATACTCTATGCATGCAGTATTACACGGGGAGATGACCTGCTTTTCCAGGGGTATAAAAGAATGACTGATGATCAGGAATGTCAAAAGCATTCTCATATACAAATCCAAGACAAAGATTGAATTGGTCCTCCTTTGACTACTCTTTCATTTGGCTAAGGGTATGTAAATGACTCGCACTTCTGAACCCGGGCGGAAGCCTGCATCCTTTCGTTTTGTAGGCCATGATACGTTCGTGATTTAACGATCTTTTCGTGCTCCAGCGCTGGGATCACTTACTTCCTTCACTAAAAAATTAAAAATATTATGTAAACCAGGAAAAGCTGTATCCCCAAATGAAAAAAGTGACATTATTAGAAAAATGAATAAAATGTCAACTCAATTTACTCCCAGAATGTCAGTGACCAATATGTACACGTAAACTCAAGGCAACAATAGAGCTAATGATATTCAACAATCAACATAAACACACTTCAGATCTCTTCTCAACAGGGTATGCAGGTCCATTGTTACTGCCTACACTGTTGAAAAGATTTTAAGCTATATCAGGTGTTATGACTTCGCCGTATTGAGCTCTAGTATCTGTTCATAACTTAAAGGGCAACATACTCACCTCGCTCATGATTTTTAAAAATGTAGGTCGCTGAATACCATGGCCTTTCTTGGTAAATTGAATAGAAATAGGGTTGTAAAGACAATAACTTGCGGATCTAGGTTATGCACAAATTAGGTCAGTCCTTGTCATGGGCTTTTCTTTCATGAATTTAGTCCCGTATTAACATGTTCTTTTCGAAAAAAAAATTATTAATCATATGGTCAAAGTTAATTGAACACACAGTAGAATCTCAATATTTCTTTTATCGCGAACCAGGAAAGAACTTGCCAATGCGGCAAGGACATATCATTCGAAGTCTATTCAACTGCGTGCACATTAACAATAGACCAGATGTAAAAGAATGTGAAGTGGTGTCCCGGGCCGATTATTGAATATCATTAGCTCCATTGTTCGCTTGAGCATGTTTTATGTTAGTGTATATCCAGTGTCACTGATATTCTGGAAATAAATGATTTGACATTTTATTAATTTTTTCTAAATACTGTGTACTCTTTTCATGTGGGGACACAGCTTTTCGTGGTTAAGATAATATTGTTTTAATTTTAGTGAAGGAAATAAGTATCTCCAGCGCTGGAGCGCGAAAATTTAAATAAAACGCCAAAATTGTATTATGTACCATTGCCTATTCGCTTTAGATCCACATTTATCCTCTATTCTTATCAGAATTCCTCTGGTGAAGATTTTGTATACTTTAGACACGATACGTTTTTTTTTCTACACTCTTGTCTTTGATGTCGCCTTTCTGAGATGATCTAACTTTTGATTCGCTCCATTAATTAGCCATCTCCTTAGAGCCTAATTTAGTGTTTAGTGTGGCAGAACATTGTTGATATGGAAGTTGTCCGCTCTCCCTACAGCTTGGAGATCTTAGATGTCATTTTTCATCTTTGTTTTGCATTGTTGACTTCTGGTAATGTGGGTGCGAGCAGTTGCGGAAATATCAAGAATTTCTATAGGGGTGCTCTATTCATTTATGAATAGAGCATCCCCATAAACAAAAGAAATTCCTGAATGTTTCGCCACTGGGGTGCAAGACCATTTGAATTACTTGTTGAATCTTCTTCAATCCTCTTCTATTTAACTAATCTGCGTTTGTCAGTAGCTTTTTTTTCTATAAGATACCTTCAAAGAAGAGATGATTCCTATCTCTTCTATCCATCTTTCGTCTGATAGTTTTGGGGGATTTGTTTTCTTTCCAAGTACTACTCGTACCCCCTTCCTTGATGAAGAGGGTACCTCTCTGCAGTCTCTTGAAATTTCGTCTCTTGGTTAAACACCACTAACTCGCTTATACACAATAGGCTATGGAAAAATTAGCAACTTTGAGCATGATTTTTTCACATTGAAAACTCCAAGGAGAAATACAACAATATCACACCAAAATTTTCAAATATGATGACCAGAAAAAAAATTAGTTATGACCACTAAATGCACACATAATAAAACGCCCAGCGGTACAGCTCATGGCCAATCGAGGTGAAATTGATGAGCGCAGAGTTAATTGCCTCAACTTTACTGTCCAAATGCCATTTACTTCGAGAAAACACGAGAGTACAAGCCTTGTACATGTCAGCTAAACAGTCCTATAAACTAGACAAAAATACACACCCCATCATAATATTTTTTTTATCAACAATTCATATATTTTAAAATTCGAAGTTTGGATTTCGTATTTTTTTAAATGTGCTAATGCTAGACTTGACGCAATTACATTAGTGTTTTATTCAACATGCAACTGCGATACTTTCGGCAAAAGATTTGAAAGCAAATTTTTGTCTTGGAACACGAGTATGAGTATGGTGAATTAGTTTGAATGTTGCCTCTGCTTTGTTGTTGTTGTTGTTGTTGTTGTTGTTGTTGTTGTTGTTGTTGTTGTTTGTTATACCAACGATTACCAATGAGTTCAAAATACATCGCATCCACTCATTACTATTGACACGAATGAACGTTATGAACGTAAACAAAGGACAGTATCATGTCGCGAATTTTTCTGCATAATACAATACTTGTTACCTCGTCACAAATATTTCATGAATTTCCCTTTAAATATTTACAAAGCAGACGCATTATGTTACCAGTTCAAACAAGGACGGTAGAACGTCATATTTGTGTGCAGTCAAGGGTATTTCTCTACAGTTGTAAGCAAACATGTAGAAGATAGCGCAACATTATGAATACATATACCCACAAGAATGAAATATAGCTTGACATTTGATACAATATTTAGTTGTATCTCAAGCTCGCATTTAAAAGGTAAAAATGGTTGACATCTGATAAAACATACTTATGCTACGCGTAGTACTTATGTGCGAAGTTCCAATGACCTAGAGCTAACACGTGACGGATGACTGAGCCACTCAAATGCTATAGCATTTCGACACTTTGCTATGGTTAAACCATCCTGTCATTTGATACACGATTCGATTGCATGGAAGGTTTAAACGGTTACAAAATGGGGATCTGATTTTAAGCCTATCAAGTATTGCAATACGCAATTCTTGAACTACAAATGGAAATGACCTAAAGGATAAACACTGCTTAAGTGAATAATTTAAATACTGAGCTTATGTCAAGTATTTGAGGAATGTAAAACCAAAAACAAAGAAAACGTTGCATTTATTAATTACAGTAATGAGATAGGTTTGGAATATGCCTCGGAAAGGATGCAAGTATTAAAATGTCTAATACAAAATTATTACAATTTCCAAATTTAAATTGGGTAGTCTTCGAGCCTATATTCAAACGTTGTCATGACTGCATAAAACGTTTTAGAGAAGTCGATAATAAAGCTAATCCTGTTTTATATAATGAAATTAATAAGGCATGTCAAGTAGTCAAATACTTCAAATAGCAGTATTGCTTGATAGTAAATCGATAAGAAATCCGACGATATACTCGAACGGGTTTCTTCTTGTGTTGTAAAGTAAGGCCAACAGTTTCATCAAGTTTTCAGATCCTGTGGCACTGCCTAGATTTTAGGATTTTCGAATTGACCGACGACGAATATTGAACTGATTTAAACTTAACCTATGTAATTTGCTGAGTGTAGTTAGTCTATTTCTATTTTTTATTTGATCTTAATTTAATCATCTAGGTCATAAACTTTAATTGTATTAGTCTGTCATTTTTTATTATTATTTTTTTCTTCTAGGGCCTCGCGAGGGAGAACATTCTTTCACACTGAGGTGTCTCCAAGGTTTAAATAATAAAGAAGGAAAAGTTACGGTGATCATACAGCGACATCTCAATGTGTTAAAGTGTACCAACTGTTTTCAAAGCTGTTGTCCTTGACTTGCCTCAATAATTTCTGAACTTGAAGTGTGTCGACTTGGCTGTTCTCAAAAAGCTTCTTGAATTTCACTGTCTGCCTTGAAACTTTTTTTCTTAAAGGTGAGATGAAAATCGAGAAGGTTTAACTTGCACTGATTTTTATTATGCATAATTATTGCGTCTTCGATGACCTCTACGCCATTGATTTTGGACGTTATATAGCGAATCATGCTCGTTCTAGTAATTTTTTATATTGTGACTATGGCGTGATGAATGGAATATAATTATTGTTTTTTTTGGCTCGATTGAGCATGTCAATTAGAACTTAAAAACAAGTGTTTCATTGAATAACTGAAAATATTTGAAATTTGCAGCAGTAGCTTAAAGTGAAGGATAGTCTTAGGATTCTCCAAGTTATTTTGGCAACTGAAAAATTGACAGAAAAGGAGAAACAGCAGTGATCCTATTGGTCTTAGCACTTGAGGGTATGTTTAGGATAGCTTTATAGCTTGTTAAGACAGGCCTAAAATCAGATTTTGTATGATATTTTCAATTTTTGATTTATAAAATCACTGATCGTACCTCTATTGATTATTGCATAATTATTCGTTCAACGTAATATCCTTGACCGTTTCATTTAAAATGTGACTCCATGAATTTACCAACGAATCAGAGGTTGCATGTTTTATTTTTCTAAGCTTAAAGTACCAGCCATTGAAACTTTCTCGACTAATGTATTAACTTCTTTAATGAATCTTAAAAGTATAAAAAAGCAAACAAAAGTAAAGACAAGTTTTTTGTAAGGAAAGAATTGTAGTGTAAAGTAAATTCATGGCAGTCGTTGGAATGCACTTTAACTGCAGATGTCAATTAAATACAGTCAAACGTGGTTCATGCGGTCATCCAATATTATAATCTAAGTTTAGTAACCAGCTCAGATTATAACAATGGGTGACCGCATGAACCACTTTTGACAATCTTTAATTGACATGTGCAGTTAAAATGCATCCCCATGAGTGTCATATATTGCTTTTTCACTTACAATATCCTTAATGAACATTGTTTGAGCTTACGGTTGATTTAGCACATAACCAGACTTACCGAATTTCAGTATCTGGCTGAATGATCTTCATTGATTTGTGCGCCTATTTTTAACTACATGACTGTAACCAAATATTATAGCACCGGGTTCAATTAATAACTAGAGTGAAACCAGAAGAATACCCTTGATTGATGTTTTCAGCTATAGTGGAACTAATAAAAATCTGTTTCATAATGCTTTTGCACCGATGTTCAGGGGTCCGTTCACAAAAGTCAGTCGAAAAACTACGTGCATAGTAATTAGTATGCCATTTTTAAGTTGACCAATTTTTTCAAAACACTGTGCAACTATTATAAAAAGGTATATTATGTGGAACAAAGACGCATGAGTAAGTATACACTGATCCCCACTACTGTCACCAAATGCACTTGTAGTGTGACCCTTTGTAATGTATTCCACTACCAATGGTGTGACCAAAATTGTCAGCATTAGATATCCGTATGGAGTGGGAGACCATACAATATGACTGTTCTTAATCCTTTGAGCACCAACGGCGACTAGAGTCCCCGTTAAAAATAATATTGTCAATTTTTTTTTCCAAACGGTTAAAATTCTTTATTTTCCTGGGCATATTCAGAATCAGCATGAAACAGGTCTAGTCTTTGTCGGTGTTTCATAGACGGCTTCCCAAATCACATGTAACCATCTGGAAGACCATCTCTAAAGCCACTGACTTATGTGTTATAACGTATACATAACTGGCCAGGGTCCAAAGGGTTAAAGAGCATTTCCTGATCCACAGTATCATCTCCCCGACTTACCCTAAAATGTTGAGATTTTATATCATCTAAACAGTTGGCTAAAGTATGTTTACCTGGGTTTTGAAGGTTAAAGGGACTTTAGGGATATGTACTAAAACTTGTGATCTTATGACATGCCGCCCTGAGATTCAGCTTGACAAAATCCGTCACGACCAAAATACAAACAGTGATTTTAAATACAAAATTTTGAACTTCTCAATAGGCATGAACTAGTAGTAGAAGTCGAAAATAAATCGAGGGATGTTTCCAATACGTTCGTAAATAAAGGAAGTCCACTTACTACAAATGTCTCTCATAAGTAACTGCACTTGCAATTATCATGATTATAGGTGTCCAGAAGTAGTGCCCCCGCTGTCGGCAGGAGACGTAAATTCTAATGTAATTATGGAGTATCTATTTCAATAAAGTGTCTCTTCTTAATTAAGTGCGATTTGCTCTGACACGGACAGCCACAAATGACGAGTATATTGCAAACTCCTCTTGATTAATAACCTAATGATCAACTCGACGCAGTACTGATTTTGTTTTAAATCACCTCCTACTTAAACTAAACTCGCATTGCACCACTGTCTGTGGGTTTAAAACATTTGACGAGATAGATTCTATTTCCCTTTAGATTGCCAATGACAAACCCAAGACGTGGAGAGGCCAATAATTTGGTCACCCGACAACTTACGCACAGTGCCGGCTAAGTTCGCAAATGCGCAAATAAAAAGGAGGTGTTTAAAGGGCGTTCACTCTTCAGCACCCGTGAATACACGATGCCTTTCGACACTCTTGTCTTCTCTTGTTCACACGAGCCGTGTCATCCCTTTGTTACTCCCACTCGTCAGCGCATTCTATGTACTAGTACCGCCGCAGCTTTCAAATCAGGAGAATTCAACGTTTGATTTACAATGTACACTTGTTGAACTATGCCTTGTATATTGAAGGGAGGCGCTACCCGAGGGCCATCCTCAAGGAAGTGCAAACGTTTGAAATAGCAAAGTAGGAAGAGAGAGCCACAAGAAAGAGCGATATAAGATTGTAACTACTTATCGGCAACCTTTACGGCAACCTAACTAACAGCTGAAAGGAGTAAAGTCTTTAAGCACCAGAGGGATGCAACGTGAAAGCTAACGAGATTCACTGCATTACCTTAAGGGGTTCCAATTACCTCCTACCCAAAGTACCTCCCTGGGTGTCGCCTATGATCTTCTTTCAGATGGCCATTGTCCCGTTCCCCTCCTTCCTAAATTTACTAACTCCTAAGCGGTCTTTCACATACATCAGAATAAAAAGTACATCTTTAACATCCAAAATGAACCAAGATCAATTGTCAAGGCTTTTTCTCAAATTAAGAATTGTAAAATGTATGTTACGTCACTAGATATTAATGGGATCGGCATTATACGAAAACCCGACACTATTTAAATTTCATCTTTCTTCGACAGGCTTTCACAAACAGCATCATTTTTCAGCTGTCATAGGTACTCAACATGAAGAACCTTAACCCACTGTGCACGACCATCGGCATTGGCACGAGTTAAAAATCTGTTATAATAGTCACAAACGTAAATTTGGTAAATGTTTCATATTCCATTTAAAATGTAGTCCACGTTCAAGAAAGACTTCAAAATAAACTTCGGTTTCAGGCTAAAGATTACGTCAATTATTGTGAAGTACCCTTGGGGTAACCAGACTATCTATCTATTTAACCAGTGACTTCAGCGTTAAATTCTTAGGAGATCTTGCCTCTTGACTTAAGTGCTAACCTTGGCGTTTTCAAGTTTCTCATAATCCTAACTACAGGCCTCATGTAGACCATTCCACCTGAACTAGAGGCACAATATGTTCATAGATGCGAGATGTGTTTACACACTCTACGATAATGGATCGCAAATGTCTACTTCAATTTCCGATTTGAGCGCTTAGTAGTGAAAACCACCTTTATCACCCGTGAATTATTTCTTTTTATCGGCGGATTATCAACCAAAAAGAACCTATAGCTATGAATATAAGAGATTGTGATAAACCCAAATAATTCTAATCCAAGAAAAAGATGTTTCGTCAGTAATTAAAAAGTTGTTAAAAATTGGGGAGAAAAAGGATTTGAAACACTCGTCGTTGTTGGTCTCGGTCACTGACATTATGATAACATGAGAAGCTTCTCACTTCACTGTACTATTTTTTTTATTTTTAAACTTCTTCATGATTCGTGATTTCTTATTAGAAACAAATCTTAAGTATAATGATTTCAACTTCAGGTTTGTTTATTGTCTAACCCATTAAGTGTTCCAAGGAAAGGAAATGTCCAATTTTTGCGCTTCGAGGTGAAATCAAACACCGACTCGTTACCACATCCACATTATGTTGCCAGTGAATTAAAAAATACATTTTAAAATGTCAGTATACAACGTGTATGTTGAAATTGTACTAAGCAAACACAAAACGATGAACGATTTAAAAAAATTTAAAATGACAACATTTCGTCAAAACAAATTAATGCTACTGAGAGGGTGGAAAAGGTGTATGACTGCCTGTAGAAATAAAGTAGATATTGTCCAAATATCTCCAAAGACGAAAAGTTATTAATATGCATTACCTGTAACAATAGTAGCCCTGGAGCTAGCACACATTTGTAACACATCTCAAGTACAAAAGGTTTGAGTGATTAAATATGTTGACAGACTGACAGGAACCCCTGAAACGTGATTCTTAAGTGCCGCAAGTGGTGCCAAAAAAAAAAAAAAAAAAAAAAAAAAAAAAAAAAAAAAAAAAAAAAAAAAAAAAAAAAAAAAAAAAAAAAAAAAAAAAAAAAAAAAAAAAAAAAAAAAAAAAAAAAAATTGGTGGAGTTCATAGGATTAAAACAAGGAATAGTTTTGACTGTCTTAAATACCTAGTTTCCGATGTAGGGGGCACAGAAGGTCAACGTCCATTGCATTCAATGGGGCTTGATCTTGTTACCCCCCTACTTTCTTAAGCAAGCATTTGAGACACTCAAAACTATTCATTAATTTTATCCTATGAGCTCCACCAATAACTTGCACCATTTTTTATCCAAATCGGAGCAATTTTAAAATTTGACCCCTGTACAACTGAAATTGACCCTTTTTATTGATTTTTGCTGCTTTTAGCCTATAACTCTGAAACTTTAGGCTGTACATATTACAAACAAAAAAAAAAAAAAAAAAAAATAGGCTAAAAACAGCAAAAATCAATAATAAGGGTCAATTTCAGTTGTACAGGGGTCAAATTTTAAAGTTGCTCCGATTTGGATAAAAATGGTGCAAATTATTGGTGGAGTTCATAGGATTAAAACAAGGAATAGTTTTGACTGTCTTAAATACCTAGTTTCCGATGTAGGGGCACAGAAGTTCAAACGTCCGTTGCATTCAATGGGGCTTGATCTTGTTACCCCCCCCTACTTTCTTAAGCAAGCATTTGAGACACTCAAAACTATTCATTAATTTTATCCTATGAGCTCCACCAATAACTTGCACCATTTTTTATCCAAATCGGAGCAATTTTAAAATTGACCCCTGTACAACTGAAATTGACCCTTTTTATTGATTTTTGCTGCTTTTAGCCTATAACTCTGAAACTTTAGGCTGTACATATTACAAACTATACCTGTTTATGACATCTTATGGTTAGACACATAAAAAATGGTGTGCTTTTCAACGAGATTGGATCAATTTACAAATTTGACCCCTGTACAAACTTCGTTTTGGCCCCCTCTCCTTAAGGCACCACTTGCGGCACTTAAAAATCACGTTTCAGGGGTTCCTGTCAGTCTGTCAACATATTTAATCACTCAAACCTTTTGTACTTGAGATGTGTTACAAATGTGTGCTAGCTCCCGGGTTATAGTAACAGGCTACATATTGGTAACACATACTGATATTAATCCCTTAGATAAGCTACCCGCTGGTAGCCTTATACACGTTGTCCGCAATTTTAATCTTTATGTTTAGACTGAGGAGCACATAGCGATAAAATTTTGCATCTTGTATTTGTATTCAGAGAACACAAATGTGAAAAACGTATTACACAGTTGAAGTTGGTTACACGACATGGTGCTTCACTAGTTTCACAAATTTCTCAAATATAAATAAAGCAACCGAAAATTAGTTTCTGTGATGCACAATTGCTATAAATAATGAAACACGCTCAAAAAAAAAGAAACTAAAATGGTTTTAAAGTTTAAAGTTGTCCTCTTAGGAGAACCCTAAAATGTTTTCTTAAGAACCAAAAAGGTCCCCAAACGTGATACAGAACCGATTTTGGTCCTTTATAGAACTTTTTGGTTCTTCAATTTTGCAAGTATCTTTTATTGAGGTTAAAGAGAGAAGTTCCTTCTTTAAAAGTGGTTAAGGGACATTTGAAGAACCCAAAAAGGTTATTCAAGAACCAAAAAAGGTTCTTCATAGAACTAAAATGGTGCACGAATCAACCGCCATGAACTGTGGCTAAACCAATTTTTAAGTTTTGAGGCCATCCCTAAATAACTAAAAGTGAGACTATCCATAAGAGCCAATAGCAAATAACATCTATTTATACTCGTATTAGCGACTTATGACGTCACGGTTTGCGGGTCAACCTAGTTCCACGCTCGTTACGGTATCTGTGCATAAACGTGACTTTAAACATTCTCGCTAATTTATCTTAACACTCATACCTTATTTCCACAAATTACACTCTTGTGCAAGTATGCTACATTAGCCGAAATTAAATACAAGTTTTAACATAACATCATAATCTAGTTCAAACTTGCGAAAGTGATTTTAGATTTAAAAACGGGCTATATTATGTCTACTACATGCGTGTCTGAGAGAGGGAGACATCCAATCAACCTACCTTGATTTCAATTAAAACTGAACACACCAATCTATTTTACACCCGAACAATTTTTTATTTCATGCTCGAATGAATAATTGCTGATTACAATGTATAGATGTGTCATATTGGTTTTCCAGTATTTCTAGTGTTATAATCACCTCGGGTATCACCATCTGCAAATACTGTCATATTCAAAGCATTTAAGCAATGTGAAGGGTTTTGTCTGGAGGCAAACTCGGCATTAATTTCAAAAACTTTTGGCAGTTTTACAAATCTAAGATGGCGTGATAATAATTAAGGTTTTGAAAAAGCACATACTATTCGCCACTCCATACACATAATAAAAGCGGAAAATGCTATAAAATTGATGCGCATCACGGTTGGAGATTTATTTTTTCTGGAGGTGAAGAAAGCAGTTTTTCCACTAGCAAGGAATTTATTTCTTACAATTGGAATAAATATGTAAGAAAGACAAAAAACTTTTAAACAAGTTTTATAAAAAATATTTGAGTGGACAACGACATTTCTGTGTGCTTTTAATATGAAGGCTTTCGTTGAGACATTTTTATCTATTCCTATGAAAAAATGAAGAAAAACTGTTAGGATTGTGATTAAAGTAGTGGTTAGGGTCTGTGGTTTAGGGTTGGAATTTGGGTTAAAGCCTAAGGTTATGATTATGATTAAAGTAGTGGTTAGGGTCTGTGGTTTAGGGTTGGAATTTGGGTCAAAGCTTAAGGTTAGGATTAAATAATGCACAATCATGTAAAGTCCTTGTAATAAACCGTGATCTTGTAGACGAGGCCATTTGGGTACAGTGCTGAAACAAATGATGCGTACAGCACTCAATGGAGAACAGAATAGACAGATGGGTGGTAGGACACTCAATCACACGGACACTCTATTATATGACACCGGTGTGAAAGCAGATATAGTCCGGCGGGAGCCACAGTCCGGGGCTCCATAGACGATAACGGAATAAAGCGTGAAACTAATGTTGCGTGAAGAGTCAACTGAATCGATTGCCCTATTGTTCACCATTGTTACCGGACTATGAGTACGCCGGACAATAATTACTTCTACACCGGCATTGTAAACGGAAAGATAGTCTGTGATTGATGCCACCTTCTTTAACAAAGAGCTATAAATATAACATTGAATGATATAAAATTCAGAATTGCGAATGAGAGATACACGTTGATTACTTAATTTTTATCACTTATCCATTCCCCCATCATTATACACGTTTTTTTTTTAAATGAAACCAGGCATTGTAACCATCCCATAGCGTTTTCTATCATATATTGAGGTCACTGCAACTTCAGGGGAGTTTCTGTAACCTGACCCTTTTGACACACTTGTTTTCTGATACACAGTATGAATTCGGAAACCTTAACGGAATAAACCTGTGCTTTATTCCGTGCAGGGTTTCCGAATTCATAAGTGTGTCAGAAAAAAGTGTGTCAGATGGGTCAGGTTACGGAAACTCCCCAAATTCAGTGTTATTTTCCTGTACAAAATATAAAGCCTGCTGTCGTGACCCAACTGACTAATAGAGCTGCTTACCACTATTCAAGGGACCGTGGAACACGTATTTGCAACCCAGCTTTATGGATACCCTACTACATTTTTCTTCAATGTTATTCATATAACATTAAGCCATGGTATAGACTTAATTAGAATGAGAATTGCTATTTAATTCACGTATCTCTAATCATGGCACATCACCATAAGATTACACTCTGAACAGAGTTGGCGTAATTCTAATTGGCTCCTTTGGGACCGTTGGCCATATTGCGGATGTGTGCTAAAATCTTGAGGCATGGAAATTACATATACCCAAAACAAATGGATGGAACAAATGTTTTTTCCACAGCCGGTCATCATGAGTCTTTCAGAGTAAATCTTTGTTTGAATGTGTAATATATTTCAGACGATGCTTGGATAATAAATCACATGGTATAAAGTAATTGCAGGTGATTATTTTCTTGTTGAATGGGTTTTATGGCTACATAAACTTCAAATGATAAAAGGCGTTGCACCATAGATGTGTGGGCGAAGGATACGCTTGACATAACATTAATTTTGCAATGAAATATTTTATAACGCAAGTTAAAATATAACTACATCGTTACTTTAGAGAGTGGTTACTATATTTTTAATAGGGAGACGGAATTGAGGTGGTCATAAAACATATCCAATGAAATTAAGAACGAAAACACGCACTAACTTTATACCTTGTGATTTATTTTCAAAGTGTCATCTGAATTAGTTGCACAATATGCACAAACCTTTGCGCTAAAGGTTCAACGATAGCGGTTATCTCTTACTATATAAGGGAGGACCTTCATTTGTTTCTTCCCTGTCAATGGGAATTAGTATCTTTCGATCAGAGGAAAGTAAAGTGCAACAAGAGGAGAAGAGAATGTTTAACAAACCAAATATTCTGAAAATCCCCTTCCCCGTATAATGATCTCTCCTATTTCACTCATAAATCCGAGTTAATTACATAAAACAGCTTTGATTCGCACAATAACATTCCATAACAGTCTCTTTCCCCAGATAAATTATTGGCGGTTTACAGTTGTAAAAGCACTGAATCAATTTTACAGGTCTTCCTATTCACAACATTGGCCCTAAGTGGGCCTTAGTGCCTTGTGCTATAGCACGGACTTTGGTGTTAAAATAACAAAAGAATGTGGGGTGCAACACACCTGTTAGGTTGACAGATATTAATAGTATAGCACCCCAGTGGGCGACCGATCGGGCTACCGACCTCCGTACGCCAACGCCCTTAAAAGCAGCTAGTAATATAAATACCGGTTTTTCAATTAGCAATCAACATGGATGTGTGTTTAATGTGCATTTTCTGTTATTACATAGTAAGAATGAAAAATGTTATTATATTGAAAAGCATGGCATATTCCATCCCCAAAAGACCTGTGGTCGTTTCCGTAAACCGATGTAAGTCCCAAATAAAAAGACACGTTGTGCACGAGTTGCACAGGATAACAGGTTTTATGTTTTAAATGAAACTTCTTGTTCTTCTGCTCAGCAAGAAGATTTCTCCTGAATTGACCAAAACCCAATGCAGTGTACACAGTTCTTAATTGTGCGTGCAGCCCATTCATTGTTGACACTGTTCAGCTGCTACTGATTTTGCCTGTGAGTTCAAGAGTCTCATATTACCATGACATTGGTCAGTGATATAAATACCCTAACTTTCACTGGTCACTGGTGATGGTGGCAGGCCTGCTTGCACTAAATGAGCGAGTCCTCACCAAGCTTTGAATGTAACAGTTTTTCTGAATGGTTGGGTCAGTTTGCACAATTTTGCTTGACATCCACTGTAGAATGACTTTTATAATATCTATTTATAACCACAAATAATCTTCCAATGTAGGTTAATTTACAATTGTGCACACAATTACTTGTTTGTATGTTATATTTTAACACTGATAGCATAGAACTAATTCATTAGCAGACTAAATTTCATGTGTGGAAATAGGCACAACTTTTGTACAGAATGTATAGAATATCTTAATACACAATAGTGATATGGTCTTAATTCCTATCTTGCATTGGGCAAGAAGTTCCATTTAATAAAAATTCTTTAAAAATAAAGTGGCCACCCCAAGGATGAGTCCTTGTTGGGTTGTTCTATTTTGTTGGGGGGGGGAAATACTTATGTAAGAATAAACTGTAGACCACAATATCAGATGAATTTGTGAATTTTTCTTGCAATTTGCTCAGTACAAAAGTCAATTTTTAAATAAGTATAATATTGATTAGTGAAACTGAATGTCCTTGTTTTCACATAAAGTCGAAGGTTGCTCATGATGATTGATCCTGGCATAGTACTTCATTGTAAATCCCTGGATGGCGTGTACATGTAGCTGTTACATATGTATGTAAAACATTTTTAATATGTTATTAAAATATGTAGATTTTCACAAAAGCTATTTATTGTTTTCGTTTCGTAAATTGTGCATGCAGAAGATTGTCCTTTTTAAGGACTCGTTCTTGTTGTATAACTTCTTATGACCCATTCGATCTTATCCTTTAATCTGTAGTTTTATCGACTGTCATCTCCGAAACAAGTTCGCGGATGCGCAAACACGTGTCACAGCCTGTTTCTTTTCTCCACAGGAAGGACTAGCTCATATGGCTGGTGTATATACGTACATCAGCAATAGCAACTGCCACAATCTCTGTAAGTTTGAGTAACTCATTCAAAAGAAACTACCAAATAAATTTAACTTCTGAACTTTTAACTTTGAATCTTATTCCAATACTTGTCAATGTTTTGAAGGCAAAAGGGCGCTGACTTGCTGGAAATCCATGTTACAGTGCTTGTCCAACGCAAAGACACGATACGAGTTCATTAGTTTAAAGAATAAATAGAGAAGATTTGGTGTGTGGCACTGACCGTACACAGCCGCTTTGCATCAGGGGTGTCCAAAAGTGTTGCTAATCAGTAGCCATCATTTTCAATTACGTAATCCCAAGCAGATTTATCATCACATCAGATTCAATACTTTTATTGTACTTCATTTCATTTCCCCCGAAAGTGCAGTACACATTAAGTGGAAATACAACTCACGTTAAGGTGACACAAATTGAACTCATATCATATCGTATATCATTCCCACAATTCCCTAAGAATATGGCAACTGACTGCCAAACGGGTGTGATCTTATAAGGACATATCTTCGCGTTGGACGGCCGGTAAAATATGTTTTATGGGAAGAAGATTTTAGCATTTCCTAGAATCTCTCTAGATATCACATTTCTTAACCCTCGTCTACCGAAGGGGGGGGTTACAACCCCCCCCCCCCTTCAGGTTTTTTTTTCACCGGCTTGCTAAAACCCCCTGTTTTGGTGCAATTAATTTAATGTAATTGTCCCAATTGACATGTTCCGCTCCTTTTAATCCATAAACAAACATCCCCCGGGGTAAATAGGTAGGATACAGGGTGATCCCAAGTGATGGACAGGGGTGTGGTAACCACCCCCCCCCCCTCCGGAAGAGAAGTACCAACATGCCTAACACACCCAGGACATCACAGACCCTTGATTTGGGTACCAATAGATAGCTAGGTCCCTCCTCTTTCCATTGATACCAACTGAGTACCAACATGCCTAGCAATTACGTCACAATGACAGGCATATCAGCAAAATTGCCATTTCCATAGACACACACAGGGATATTCAATTTTCGCGTGGTAGAGAAGCGGTAAACCTAGGAGTTGGAGAATTTGGGCACCCGCCCTATTTCTTCACCTCATCATTTTCATGCGTTTTGACTCTACTTGATGGGAAAGAATAGTTTTATATAATGACCGCAATTTTAAGCTCTAATAAGGTGTTTGAGTCGCTCAAATTGCCCAAAATATCAATTTTCCACCCTATATTCTATTTTCGTACTTTCCTCACCATATGACGTCATGCTGACGTCATATGGGGAATGTTAGTTACTTACTTTGGTACCAATGGAAAGAAAAACCCTAAGCTATCCATTGTACCATATTTACAGGAATCGGGTGTTCAGTAACGAAACTCACAGGGGGTGGTAACCACCCCCCTTCGGCAATTTTGTTAACAAAAAACTGGCTCAGGTTAGACGAGGGTTAATTAATTAAGGTTGAATTTAGTGTCCATAGATGTACGACATTCGAAGCTTCAACTAAAGTTAACAGGGCATTGCAACATTGTCGTATTTACCGTTTATTACCAACCAGAAAATACTGCATGCAGTTCATCTTGATATTTGTTCTAGTGGGAAAATATCTAAATATGGAACTCAAAATGCAAAACAGATTAATTTTAAAGGATAATCTGCAAAAAAATATTTACTTACCTATAAGTTTCCAAATGGACATCAATGGTAATTAGAAGGCAAACCATCAATATGAAAAGAAAAAAGAACAAGAAGTATACAATTAAAATGTTGTTATGATGATATCGTTCTTATGAATACTCTTATGTAATTTCCTTGCTAACCATATCTTTGCCACGAGTGTCTTTTTAAAGACTTTCTTGTTTAACACTTTATCGTGTTATTTTGAACATATAATTTCCAAGTAGCAGTATAAGAAACGCTGTACACGATTAACACTAATACATGTAAAAACAAGTGTTGGTGTGTTAATGAACCGTCAACACCTTAAATTCATCAACAGGTAAAATATGAAAATTAACTTGTTGAAGCGATAAACAAATACAGTTGCCACAACAATGTATCTCGGCATGTTTTTCGATCAGTGATGTGCCAATTCCGATAATTTTGAAGGTTTTCGAAATAAACATTTTGTTAGCATGGCCTTGCTGTTTCATGTATAACACCTCGCTTGTAAACAATTATGCCACAATGGCTGAGAACGTCCGAAAACACGCAAAACTCCTTCACCAAAGCTTTCAATGGCCATTGCAGTGTACTATAACACCAACACGCGGACCATAATCAATATTGCAAGTAGGCATTCTCGCTAGTAATCTCTATACAATGGACACAACAGTAACTGTTTATTAGATAAGTGAAGCAACCGGCGGACATTTTGGTATACCCAAAACAATGGTATTCCAGAGACACCTGTTTAAAGGTTGATTCAGAAATTTTTCGATGAGGGCGCACTCAATTTTCAACAAATCGTGGTTTTTGGTTTTACATAATGTCTGTCCATGCATAAGGTCTTCTGCACTCCCGTTGGTGCATAGGGGGTCCAAGTGGACCCCCTGCCTCTGAAAACCACTTTGCCGTTGGAATTTTTTACCAAAACGCTGGTCATTGATAGGATACATCAGCACGACCACATAAGAGGAAAGAACCAATATCGGTCGTACAGACTCAAAATGGCGGCCCCAAAACCGATTTTTACACCGCGCATCAAATTCTCCCGCCCAAAAATGAAAAATCACTTTCCCGAAGGACTTTTTTTCATAAAATTTGGCTCATAATAGTTTGGTGATGCTACACATCTTACTGTCACTGATACTAAGACCAGTTCAAAGAGATCACCCAGGAATAATGAAGATTTCAGCAGAGTGTATGTTTATATTCATTTGCCGTTATTAATAGGTGATGAAGTTTTATTGTCATCCTCCTATCCGCGCAATGTTCGTCCAACTCCAAAATAATGTAATAATGTTACTTGCTTTTGAGCAGGGAAAATACCTGCCTTAAATATCATGACCTATCTAAAAAATTAATTATCCTTTCATAGGTATATTGAACTCATTTAAATGCACAACTGTTTTGAAATAAAATTTACACAAAGTTGTCACCATGCATGTGTAAAGGTTTAAGGTGCAAATAATATTAACCCAAATTGGTGCTGTACTTGGATAGCTCTTAAATCAGGTAATACCCCTTTAATCATTTTACGTTAGGGGTTTTCATCCATTTTAATTTTAAAAAATCAAACAAATTTAATGTCCTGACCTTTTATGTGATGTTGAAATTTTCTTAGAGATGCGCATACTTTTTATCGTATTTAAAAAGGCTATAAAATCGAGTAATACCCATTTAAAACAAGAGGTTCACCACTTTCCACCAGCAGATTTGAACTTGACACCCTCGAATTGACCTTAAACACCTCTCAGATCTTTCAGTGTATTTTGAGTAGGGTTCAAACTTATTTTGAGCCTTTTAGGCTTGATGGATCCCCTATTTTTTCTTCTCCTATACATGTCACATTTTTTTAATATTTGCAGCTTAGGGAGCAGTCATTATTTATGCCAAGGGAAATGGAGAGAATGGGGAAAATGCCGGGGGATATGCGAACGAATTTTGTGAGTGAGATGGGGAACAAGAACTTTGAAATGGAAAAAAAAAAGTTGAATTCCTCCATCGTAAATACTGACCAATCCCTTAGCAAAACACAGAAAATGTTTTCTTGCAAAATGGCAAAAATGTACTCATACGACAAAATGACATCGTTAAAATTCTAAACAAGTCAAATAACTTTGGAATGAATGAATGAGAGGAGGAGTAAATGAATATGAAAAATATCTGTTGACTGTCTATAATCCGGTGAAATGATTAGCCTGAAATCTTTCAGTTATGAGTCTGGCTGAATAAAAACTGTTTTTGTTTGTTATTGTTTTTCTCTCGGTATTGACAAAAAACAAAATACATTATTTGTTTCTTTTTAAATAAAAAGGTCTTTGGTGATTAATATGATAAAATATACAAATGTTGTCAGCACCATGTTTAAAACTTTATAACCCACGTGTATGCAATGCGACACGAAAACATAAACCGGATTCTGCTATAAGGTCTTGTATAAAGAAGGCAAAGAATCGTGTGGATACATGTAATTATAGGACATGAAAATAAATGGGTTATTAGAACGACACTGATTATATTTTGTAATGATTCCATTAAATGGAAACTGGAACATACTTATAATAACCCTTGCGGAATAAAAGGAAGTTCAACCATTGTGTATCTACATCTTGGATATTGATATATAAACTATTGATTATTCAAATCAACAAAAGAGCACTCGTGCTCAACTTTAAGTTAAGGTATAATATTAGGTAGCGATAACAAAACAGAGAGGTTTTTCCCCTGTGCAACATCGTTTATGTCATTTTGATATGCAACAAGTTTCAAAATCGAAGTGAGTGCTGAATACAATTGCTATACAAATTTGAGTTAATCAGCAGGATTATGCAGTAGATTAAATATATGAATGTTTATAAAAGGACAATTAATTCGAAACAAAAACAAGTTAATTGCCCGTTTATTTTAAGAACCATTAACCGAGTAATCATCGCCGTCCCTGGTTTTCATGCCAAGCATCCGTTCATATATATAAATTTATGTCAGCGAAGGTTCCCCTATATCAAGCAGTGTTTTGCTATATTTCTTGCAATCCCCGTGCTTAATGTGAACTTGAATGAGTCGTGTTACCAATATTATACGACGAACAATGAATGACAGAATACTATAATAAAATAATGCTTAGAGAAAGTCGTATTTATAGGAAATAGTGTCAATACATTGGGTTTAGAATTACTCTGCTGCGCCATGTATTCTATGTTAATAGTAAACATGTGGAGAGAAAGACAAACATGATTGAAGTCAAGGAAAATACTTAAGCAACCAATTTGGCATTGGATACCATCGTGGTATTATTTGAGTGAATGCTCATACATTCAAAATCAGAATCGCACAAAAATGAAAAAAAAAATGCAGAATGTTCAGGAACAAAAGTCAGAAAAGACGGAAGCAAGCAAAAGACGAAAGCAAATAGGGAAGAAAAGGAGGATCAAGGAGGAATGAAAGAAAGACGGAATGTAAAAGAAAAGAACTAAACAAAGGAAACAACATTGAAATATATCGAGGTGAGCCATACAAAAAGATACAAATAAAACAGAAGTAGATACGAACCAGAAGAAAAGCTCGACATGCGAACGGCACTTTCATTGGAATATCTTTGTAATCTCGTGATATTGTGTGTATTTAAACAAAAAAGTTTCCATTTGTTTCCATTTTTCTGTGATATTTACTTTCTAAACAACGCGTATTGTTATTTAACCACCACTGAAATTAACGTCTAATAAAGTTATCGCCTTAACGTCAATTAAAACTGAACACAGTCTATATTACACCAGATTTTGTTTTATTTCATAATAGAATGAATGAGTATTCATTACATAGTAAAGATGTGTCACATTTTTCTTTCCAGCATTTATAGTGTTATATTACTTTCCGTATTGCCGTCTGCAAATGCTGTCATATTCAAGCATTTAAGCTATGGTGCCAGGGTTTTGTCTGGTGGGAAAATCAGCATTACATTTCCAAAACTTTCGGGAGTTTACAAATCTAGGTTGGTGTGATAATCATTAAGGTTTTAAGAGAACACTATTCTCTACTCTATAAAAAGCAGAAAATGTTAGAAAATTGATGCGCACTTTTTATTGAAAATTCGGTCTGATTTGAATAATAAAGTCAAAGACCGACGGGAAGATTATTAGTTGGAATAATCATTTTATTAAATTATGAATTTTAATCAGCGTCTCCTTTTTCAACAACAAAAATATCATGTGTGGTTGGAGAAGTCAAGTTCCATAAGAACATATCTGCTCCAAACATTTCCGTATATATTTAAATAATCCGGCTGTTTTGTGTTTGTATATAATTTCCAAGCGCACAAAGGAACTTTACGAATATAAGCTTATAACTGTTTAATTTTTCCCATTTAAGTGAAAAGTTTTTAAGTGTAATCTTTATCCACTTCGCACCTGCGCTACCATGCCTTTTGGCATACATTTTACAAGCACAGACACGTGTTTTATGGTCTCATGGTTTCTGTTTATGAAACTTTAAAGATATTTACCTGTAGGCAACTTTCATCTCTGGCACGTGAGACTTCATAACATTAGTTGTGATATCATGCCAGGTGAAAGGTAGAAGGCGGGGATGTCATTGTTTTCAACTAATACAGTATATCAGCATAATTGGTAAATTCCGTATTTTTTGATAGAAATTGTACCATAATTTAATCATAAATTAATTTTCATCTATAATATGAAAAATTATTGGGATTGAATAGACTCATTGGGTAACTGAGTTGCTTACTTTTACTCGGCCTTAAACCAGACAAATGGCTGGGCCTTTAAGTAAGACACACTGAAGTCATAAAGGGCCCTTTTAGACAACCAGAGGAAAGGGGGTGTGACAAGTAATTCCATTTGGGAATACGTTTGTTAACAAGTATGCATTGGTTCAAAACGTAAAATTTTGATAAAAAAACCCGTTAAAGATTTCTTCCACAGTTACAAAGCGCAGCAATAGATATCCTTCTTCCCAATTACTTCTTCCGCAACATGGAAGAAACTGATGGTTTAAGGTTTTGAGTTTAGGGTTAGAATTTATGACGTGTCAGCAAACGTTGGCTAGTAAAAGTCACTAACAAAATTCTTAGAATGTATGTAAATACTAAATCGCAAATCATTACCTTGGCAGTTATGCAAATAATGCTACCATAGTTGAAACAAATTGAACTATTGTAATTTCTATTATTTAGTCGATTACCGGGCGTATAAACTAAGATTGACCTATCTCTCTCTCTCCTCTCTCTCTCTCTCTCTCTTTAGCAAATAGTTTATGAATGTAACAATGAATGTAAATCATTGTGGAATAGTTTATTGAATGGTTATGAGTTGTAAAAGAAAAAAAACATATCGGTTAGCAATACCCAATTAGAAGTGCTATTGAGCAGTTCCCCCTGGTAAAATTGTATCAAGTACATAATGTTACCTATACTTTACTGTTTGATTGTTTAATGTTCTTTCTGAATAATTTAAAATTCCTTAAGACCTAAATCCAAGCGATTTATTGTAGATGGATTAATTCGTTTGTTCTAATTTCTTGCATGTCTTATACAATTATTCTTTTGAAATGTAACGTACCAGTATAGACCGTAAATTCAATATGGCGCAACACCGAAATGTTGGTGGACAAGATGCATACTTTCCAGGACTACAATATAAGCTTGCCAACGATCCCTTTTACGCGATTGCACATGGATCGTGCCAGGTTAATGTATTGTAGTACTGGAATGCGTCCTATCTTCTTGTCCCACCCACATGGCTGGGGCTATTGAATACGGTATTTGGGGCGTACCAAGAGCATTACACTAAAGGCTAACATGGCTTATTTACTATTATGGTGATTTTTCGTGATTGATATTGTAAAACTTACGACTCTCAGAAGCGTAGACCATGGTAATCATAATCAAATTATGGACGCTACTACATTTTCCCTTCAGGTTATCGGACAATAAAAGCCATGCTATTCGATTTAATTAGAATGGAAATGCTATTGCCTATTAATTCAAACGTATATCTAATCGTGGTAGATCGTAATAAGATTACAATCATTGAGTTGGCATAATTCTAATTGGCTCCTTCGGGAACCCGTACCATATTTTATGTGTAACTCAAAGCTTAATGCTGGGATATTGCGTATTACCCAAAACCAACATACACCGGCCATCAATGAGTCTTTCAGAGTAAATCCTTTTGTTTGAATGGTTATCTATTTCAGGTGATGCTTTTGCAAATAAAATCAACATAGCAGAAAGGTCATTATAGTTGATTACTTTTTTATTTGAATGGGTTTTTAAGGGCTACCTAACTTCAACTCATACGGAGCGTTTTGCAATTATCCGTGACTGTGTGGGCGCAGAGCATTCTTGACGTATCATTGTTTTTTTGGGGCATTAAATATCTGTAACTCAATCAACAAAAATAACAAACTATATACATCATGGATTAATGTAGTGGTTCCATTTTTTCACTGTCAAGACGAGAATTGAATGAAGTCATGAACCTATACCAGGTGATTTTTAGAGTTTTTGTACCATCATGACCATTGGTTTTGGGGAAATTATGGAATGATCTTCCCAGAATCCATCACAAACAATTCAAACAAAAAGTACTTTAAAGCCTCAACTGAAAAACTTTTCATCAACCATACAAATTCCTCAATAATTACTCCCCAAGTCTTTTTTTCTCTCCTAACTTTAATTCTTCATCTCATTTCTATCTCCACTCTCTCCTTTTCTTCAACTTTTCCTCTCCTTCCCTCTGTTTTCCTCCTATGCAATATATTCCATACCTCAGCAGGACATGTTGAAAAGTCTGTCCTTGTCCAAATTCCAGTATCCTGTATTCCCGTTAATTGTTTGTTTTAGCATTATGATTATTGGTTTTGTTTTTTGTTTTGTTTCTATATATTTACCTATGTAATATCTTAGATCATCCCTTATTTGTGTCCTTATTGTAATATCCGAGTATATTTTACTTTTATGGTTTAACAGGCCAGCATAACTATCAGCCTTTCGGGTTGTCCATTACTGGTCCTAGCATATCATATCCATCACTTGTTCGTCTTAGCACAGTTTACAATTGATCTTCATTCCTGTCATTACTGATTGTTATGCTGAATAAATGATTGAATTGAATTGAATTATATGGTAAATGGTAAAAAAAGTCAATGTCTATTTGTATGCATCTGTTCCTGCTCTATTTCTACAAACTCTCGTCTTGATGTCGCCTTCTGAAAAATTGATCTAACACATTAATTAGCCATCTCCCTTAGAGCCTAATTTTAGTGGTTATTGTGGCCGAACATTGCATGTTGATATTGAATTTATCCGCTCTCCCTACAGTCTGGAGATGCCAGATGTCATTTCTCATTTTGTATTGCTTGTTGACTGTCTGGTATTGGTTTTTGGCAAGGAGTGGCGGAAATATCCAGGAATTTCTTTAGTTCGGTCGTTGGGGGTGCCTCCATCCAGTTATGGGTGCAGGACCATTTGAATTACTTTGTTGCATCTTCTTCAAACTCCTCTTCTATTGAACAATCTCTGTTTGTCAGTAGATTTGTTTTCCATAAGATACCTTCAAAGAAGAGATTATTTCCTATCTCTCTATCCCGCTTTGCGCGTTTGAATGGTTTGGGGGAATTTGGGTTTTATTCCCAAGTACTACTCGCACCCCCTTCCTTGATTGAGCGAGTAACATCTATGTTGCCCTCTTGTTAAACACCACTAATCTCGCTTATACCTAGTCTATGTGGAAAATTAACAGCTTTTGAGCAACGTTTTTTTGTTTTACATTTAAAACTCTCACATAGTAATACAACAAATTAAACCACAACTCTTCAATCACCAAATGACAAATTTTCAAATTGAATGAGCAGACGAAAAAATTTAGTTATGAATCAATATGCACCGCACATCAAAACGCCCATCACGAATATGCGCTGTAGTCGGTACAGCTCATGGCCAATCGAGGTGAAATTGAATTAGCGCAGAGTTTTTAAATTGCCTCAACGTCCTGTTTCAATGCACTACTTCGAGAAAAAACCACATAGTACAAGCCCTTGTCAATGTCCTAAACAGTCCTATAAACTAGACAAAAATACAACACCCCATCATATCATTTTTAAAAATATTCATATATTTAAAAGTTTGGATTTCGTATTCTGTATGTGTAAATACTAGCTTGGCGCAATGACATTACCTGTTTTATTCAACCTGCAACTGCCTACCTTTCGGCAAAATATTTTTGAAAGCAAATTTTTGTCTTGGAACACGAGTATGAGTACGGTGAAAGTGACCTCTGTTTTGTGTTGTTTTTGGTTTGTTGTTGTTGTTTTTATACCAATGATTTCCTAAAATTCAAGTAAACACCGCAACACCTTACTATTGCCACGACCAAACAAAAACAGGACATGTTGCGACATTTTGTGGCATAATACAAATTTGTTACCTATAGCCACACTATTTCATAATTTATTGCCCTTTAAATATTTACAACAGGCGCATTAATGTCCATTTCCAACAGTACGTAGAAGAACGTCATAATGTGTGCAGTCAAGGGTATGTTCAAACAGTTTGTAGCCAACCATGCAGAAGATAGCGCAACATTATGAAAGCATTAACCGAGAAATTAAAATAGCTTGACATTTGATAACAAGTATTTAGTTGAATCTCAAGCTCGCATGTAAAAGGTAAAAAATGGTTGATATCTGATATAAACATATCATGTACTGTAGTCTTTATGTGGAAGTTCAATGCTAGAGCTAAATACGTCTGACGGTTGACTGAGCCACTCAAATGCTTAGCATTTATATACTTTGCTATGGTTAAACTAACCTTTCATTTGATACACGATTCAATTGCAATGGAGTTTTTAAACGGTTACACACTGGGAATCTGATTTTAAGCCTGTCAAAGTATTGCAACGCAATTCTTGAACTATCAGTGAAATGAACCTAAAGGATGACACTGAAGCTTAAGTTGAAATAATTTAAATACTGAGCTTATGTCAATGTCGTATTGAGAATTTTAAAACCAACAAAGAAAACGTTGCATTTATTAATTACAGTCATGGATTAGGTTTGAATATACTCGGAAAGCCTCAACGTATTAAATGTCTATTACGAAATTATTTATTTCCATATTTAGATTTGTGTAGTCTTTCTGATGTATAATCCAGACCTTTGTCCATGACTGTATTAAAACTGTTTTTCGAGAAGTCAATAATAAGGCTAAACCTGTTTTATAGAATGACATATAAGCATGGCAAGTTGTACAATACTTCAAATAGCAGTTATGCTTGATTGTATCGATAAGAAATCCGACCATATACTCGAACGGGTTTCTTCTTGTGTGGTAAAGTAAGGTACCAGTTCGGTCAAGTTTTTAGATCTGTGGCACTGCCTATAATTTTTTGCATATTCGGAAATCCAAGACGAAAATTTAACTTGATTTTTTTTTTTCTATTTTCATTATTTATCTTAATTTTTTAATCATCATTGTATAACTTTAAATTTTATTCAATATGTCTATATTTTTTTTTCATTTTCTCCTAGTACCTCACGGGTGAACATTCTTTGACACTGAGTGTTGTCTCTCAAGATTAAATAATAAATGAATGAAAGGTTCGGTTATCAAACAGGGACATCCAAATGTGTTAAAGTGTACCAACTGTTTTCCAAGCTGTTGTCCTTGACTTGCCTCAATAATTTCTGAACTTGAAGTGTGTCGACTTGGCTGTTCTCAAAAGCTTATTGAATTTCACTGTCTGCCTTGAAACTTTTTTTTCTCAAAGGTGAGATGAAAATCGAGAAGGTTTAACTTGAAATGATTCTTTATTACGCATAATTATTGCGTCTTCGATGACTCTACGCCATTGATTTTGGACGTATATAGCGAATCATGATCGTTCTAAGTTAATTTTTTATATTGTGACTATGGCGTGACTGAATATAATTGATTGTTTTTTTGTCACTTGAAGCATGTCCCATTAGTAACTAAAACAAGTGATTCACTCGAATAACTGAAAATATTTGAAATTTGCAGCAATAGCTTAAATGTGAAGGATAAGTCTGTAGGATTCTCCCCAAGTTATTTTTGCAACTGAAAAATTGACAGAAAAGGAAGAAAACAGCAGTGATCCTTATTGGTCTGCCTACAGTCTTAGCACTTGTAGGGTATGTTAGGATAGCTATACTTGTTGCAGACATGCAAAAATCAGATTTTGTATGGTATTTTCAATTTTCTGATTTAGAAAATCACTGATAGTACCTCTATTAATATATTGCAATAGTTATTTAGTTGCAACGTAATATCCTGAACCGTTTCAGTTAAAATGTGACTCCATGAATATTTACAAATGATATTAGAGGTTGTATGTTTATCTTTCTAAGCTTAAAGTACCGCCGTGACTTTCACACCGGGTTCAATTAATAACTAGAGTGTAACCAGAAGAATACCCTTGATTGATGTTTGCAGCTATAGTGGAACTAATAAAAATCTGTTTCATAATGATTTTGCACCGATGTTCAGGGGTCCGTTCACAAAAGTCAGTCGAAAAACTACGTGCATAGTAATTAGTATGCCATTTTTAAGTTGACCAATTTTTTCAAAACACTGTGCAACTATTATAAAAAGGTATATTATGTGGAACAAATACGCATGAGTAAGTATAGACTGATCCCCACTACTGTCATCAAATGCACTTGTAGTGGGACCCTTTGTAATGTGTTCCAGCACCAATTGGTGTGACCAAATAATTGTCAGCAATAGATATCCGTATGGAGTGGGAGACCATACAAGATATGACTGTTCTCCTTTGAGAACCAACGGCGACAAGAGTCGCTGTTAAAATCTATTGTTAAAATGTTTGTTTCCAAACGGGTTAAATTCTTTTATTTCCTGGTCAATATTCAGAACAGCCATTGAACAGTGGCATTAATGAGTCGAAACAGGCCTATTTTTTGTCGGGGTTTCATAGACGGCGTCCAAGCACCTGTAACCATTTGGAAGACCATCTCTAAAGCCACTGACTTATGTGTTTATAAACGTATACATAAACTGGCCAGGGGTCCAAAGAGCAAAAGAGCATTTCCTGATCCACAATCTCAATTCTCCCCCGCTTACCCTAAATGTTGAGATATTATATCATCTAAACAGTTTGGCTAAAGTACTAAAACTAAGTTGGATATGTCTAAACTTGTGATCTTACTGACATTCTGTCCTGAGAATTCATCTTGACAAATCCGTCACGACCAAATACAACATTTGATTTTAAAACACAATTGTGAACTTCTCATGGACATAAACTCATAGTAGTTAGAAGTCCGGAAATGAATCGAGGAAGTTAAGATGTCTCTAATACGTTCGTAAAAGAAGTCCCACTACTACTACAAGTCCTCTCATGAGTACTTCACTTAGACTTATAGTGTCCAGAAGTATGCCCGCGCTGTCCAGCAGGAGACGTAATTCTAATGTAATTATGTAGTATCTATTTCAAGAAAAGTGTCTCTTCTTAATTAAGTGCATTTGCTCTGACACGGACAGCCACCAATTACGAGCATTTGCAAACGTCCTCTCGATTATCACCTAATGGAATCCACACTCTAATTCAGTATTGATTTTTGTTTTAAATCGGCCTCCACCTTCAACTAAAACCATATTGCACCACTTAAAACTTGACGAGAATAGATTCTATTCTCCCCTTTTAGATGACCATGACAACACCAAGACGTGAGAGGCCAAACTTTGGTCACCCGACAACTAACGCACAGTGCCGGGCTAAGTTCGCAACATGCGCAAATAAAAGGAGGTGTTTACAAGGGCGTTCACGTCTCAGTACCCTTGAATACACCGATGCCTTTCGACACTCTTGTCTTCTCTTGTTCCACGAAGCCGTGGTGTCATCTCTTTGTTCTCCACAATCAGCGCCTTTTATGTACTGTATCCTGCCGCAGCTTTCAAATCAGGAGAATTCAACCGTTTGGATTTACCAAAATTGTACAACACAAAAAAAAACCACTTGTTGGACGTATGTCCTTGTATATTGAAGGGCGCGCTACCCGATGGCCCTTCCTCAAGGAAGTGCAAACGTTTTGAAATAGCAAGTAGGAAGAGAGCTCACAAGAAAGAGCGATATAAGATTGTAACTACTTATCGTCAACCTTTACGGCAACCTAACTAACAGCTGAAATGAGTAAAGTCTTTAAGTACCAAAGGGATGCAACGTGAAAGCTAACGAGAGCCACTGCATTACCTTAAGGGGTTCCAATTACCTTCTACCCAAAGTACCTCCTTGGGTGTCGTCTATGATCTTCTTTCAGATGGCCATTGTCCCCTTTCCCCTCTTCCTAAATTTGCTAGCTCCTAAGCGGTCTTTCACAGACATCAGAATAAAAAGTACATGCTTAACATCCAAAATAAACCAAGATCAATTGTCAAGACTTTTTCTCAAATTAAGAATTGTAAAATGTGCGTTCTGTCACCGGGTATTAATGGGATCGGCTGTGTACGAAAACCCGACACTATTTAAATTTCATCTTTCTTCGACAGGCTTTCACAAACAGCATCATTTTTCAGCTGTCATAGGTACTCAACGTGAAGAACCTTAACCCACTGTGCACGACGATCGACATTTGCACGAGTTAAAAATCTGTTATAATAGTAAAAAACGTATCAATTTTGTAAATCTTTTTTATATTCCACCTAAAATGTAGTCCACGTTCAAGAAGGAGTTCAAATAAACTTCGGTTTCAGGCTAAAAATTACGTCGATTACTCTGAAGTACCCTTGGGGTAACCAGACTATCTATCTATTTAACCAGTGACTTCAGCGTTAAATTCTTAGGAGATCTTGCCTCTTGACTTAAGTGCTAACCTTGGCGTTTTCAAGTTTCTCATAATCCTAACTACAGGCCTCATGTAGACCATTCCACTTGAACTAGAGGCACAATATGTTCATAGATGCGAGATGTGTTTACACACTCTACGATAATGGATCGCAAAGGTCTACTTCAAGTTCCGATTTGAGCGCTTAGTAGTGAAAACCACCTTTATCACCCGTGAATTATTTCTTTTTATCGGCGGATTATCAACCAAAAAGAACCTATAGCTATGAATATAAGAGATTGTGATAAACCCAAATAATTTTAATCCAAGAAAAAAATGTTTCGTCAGTAATTAAAAAAGTTGTTAAAATTGGGCAGAAAGAGGATTTGACACACTCAACGTTGTTGGTCTCGTTCACTGACAGTATGATAACGTGAGAAGCTTTCTTACGTGCATTGTACTATTTTTAAATTTCTTTTTGCTTCGCGATTTACTATTAGAAACAAATCTTACAAATAACCTTAAGATTGAAAAATTACTGTGTAATGTACCTGCCCATCTCTGTACACCAAGAAAATAAAATAAGTATAGTGATTTCAACTTCAGGATTGTTTTATCGTCTTACCCATAAAGTGTTCCAAGGAAAGGAAATGTCCAATTTTTGCGCTTCGAGGTGAAATCAAACACCTACTCGTTTTAACCACATTATGATGCCGTGAATTTAACTACATAACATTGTTAAAATGTCATTATACACTTGCATGTGTAAACTGTACTAGCAAATACAAACGACGGACGATATAAAAATAAAAACAAATTACAAAATTGGCACATTTTCGCACAGAACAACAGAATCGATGCTCTGAGAGGATGAGAAGGGCGTATGAACGGTCCTGTAGAAAGAAAGTCGAATCTTGTCCAAATACCCCCAATGAAAAACAAGTTATTAATACGCATTACCTATGATGAGAGGTTCCGTGATTATATCCATTCGGAACAGAGGCTTATTTGAAATGATACATTTTGGTAACACATACTAATATTAATCCCTTATACAGGTAGCCTTATACACTTTGTCCGCGATTTTAATCTTATGTTTAGACTGAATGCCACATATAGCGATAACATTTTGTATTCGCATAGAGAGAGCATCAATGTGAAAAACGTAACACAAAAGTTGGTTACACGGCATGGTGCTTCACTAGTTCACAAATTCGTCAAATATAAATAAAGCAACCGAAACATAGTTTATCTGATGCGCAATTGCTATAAAATATGAAACACACTCTAAAAAAAAAGAAACTAAAATGGTTTTAAAGTTTAAAGTTGTCCTCTTAGGAGAACCCTAAAATGTTTTCTAAAGAACCAAAAAGGTCCCCAAACGTGATACAGAACCGTTTTTGTTCGTATAAAGAACTTTTTATAGTTCTTTCATCTTGCAAGAACTTTTATTGCGGTTCAAGAGAGAGGTTCCCTCTTTAAAAAAGGTTCAGGGACATTTGAAGACCCCCCCCCCAATGGTGCACGGATCAACCTCCATGAACTCTGGCTAAACCAATTGTTAAGTTTTGATGCCATCCCTAAATAACTAAAAGTGGGACTAGCCAATAGCAAATATCCTCTATTAATATCCTCGTATTATCGACTTCTGAACGTCACGGTTTGCGGATCTACCTTGTTTCACACTCTTTACGGTATCTGTGCATAACGTGACGTTAAACATTCTCGCTAATTTATCTTAACACTCATACCTTATTTCCACAAACTACACTCTTGTGCAAGTATGCTACATTAGCCGAAATTAAACACAAGTTTTAACATAACATCATAATCTAGTTCAAACTTGCGAAAGTGATTTTAGATTTAAAAACGGGCTATATTAAGTCTACTACATCCGTGTCTGAGAGAGCGAGACATCCAATCAACCTACCTCCTTGATTTCAATTAAAACTGAACACGCCAATCTATTTTACACCCGAACAATTTTTTATTTCATGCTCGAATGAATAATTGTTGATTACAATGTAGAGATGTGTCATATTGGTTTTATCCAGTATTTCTAGTGTTATAATCACCTCGGTTATCACCATCTGCAAATACTGTCATATTCAAAGCATTTAAGCAATGTGAAGGGTTTTGTCTGGAGGGGAACTCGGCATTAAATTTCAAAAACTTTTGGGAGTTTGACAAATCTAAGATGGCGTGATAATAATTAAGGTTTTGAAAAAGCACATACTATTCTCCACTCCAGAAAAGTAGAAAATGCTGTAAAATTAATGCGCATCATGTAAATCACGGTTACAGATATTTTTTTGCACAGGTGAAGAAAGCAGTTTAAGCAGTTTGTCCACTAGCAAGGAATTTATTTATTTTACAATTAATTCCCGCTTAACACCGAAGAAACTCACAAACTTTTAAACAAGTTTTAGATTAAAATGCTTGCTTAATAAAGTAGGGGAAAACAAGGTCAAGCTCCATTAAATGCAATGGGCGTTGACCTTCTGTGCCCCTACATTGGAAATGAAGCATTTAAGACAGTCAAAACTATTCTTCAAAACTCTGAAACTTTAAGCTGTATATATTATACCTAATCTTTGTCTTTGCCCCCCCCCCCTCCTTAAGGCACCATTTGCAGCACTTAAGAATCACGTTTCAGGGGTCCTTGTCAGGCAGTCAACATATTTAATCAATCAAACATTTTGTATTTGAGATGTGCTACAAATGTCTGCTAGCTCCCTTTGTACCTAAATGTTTCAATCTACAACTTAAACTAGTGTATTTCAATTATCTAGGTCGGATAAACGGCCAGTGGCGGCACCAGAGGGGGCACGGGAGAAATTTCCCCCTATTTTTTCTTTCCCCAGGCCCCCAAGAAAAATGACGGATTTTTGGCAAAAATCAGCGATTTGAGGCCAAAATTGGTTCAAAATCTCCAAAGATTGGATGTTTCCTTCACATTTTACTTTCCTACTAAACAAAATCACTCTGCACCCATCCCCCGAAAAAGGGGCCTGGCGCTGGCACTAAACGGAGAGATTGTTAAAAAGGTGGGATCAATCACAAACTAAGAGCAATAACATTTAATGATATAAAATTCAGAATTGCGAAGGATAAATACACGGTGATTATTTAACCCTCGTCTACCCAAGGGTTTTCCCCCCGAAGAAACTCACAAACATTTAAACAGGTTTTAGATTAAAATGCTTGCTTAACAAAGTAGGGGAAAACAAGGTCAAGCTCCATTAAATGCAATTGACCTTCTGTGCCCCTACATTGGAAAACCCCTTTTTTGGTGCCAAATTATTTAATGTAATTATCAATTGACATTTGCCGCTCCTTTTCATCCAAAAACGAACATCCGCCGGGGTATAGGTAAGATACACGGTGATCCCAAAGAGATGGAGGTGGGGGGTGGCAACCACCCCCCCCCCCCTTTCGGGAGAGAAGTACCAACATGCCTAGCACAACACAGGAATATCATACACACTTGATTTTGGTACCAATAGATAGCTATGGTCCTCCACTTTCCATTGATACCAAAATGAGTACCAACATGCCTAGTATTACGTCACAATGACGTCATACAGTTTGCATGTCAGCAAAACTGCCAATTTCCATAGACACACGTAGGGGAAAATTGTAACTCTACTTGATGGGAAATGACTAGTTTTATATAATCAGAGCATTTTAGGACTATAATAAGGTGTTTGAGTCGCTAAAATTGCGAAATATCTATTTTCCACACTATATTCAGCATTTTCGTACTTTCCTCAACATATGACGTCATAGTGACGTCATAATGGGGATGTTGGTACTTCTTTTGGTACCAATGGAAAGAAGAAACTCTAAGCTATACTTTGGTACCAAATTTACAGGAATCGGATGTTCAGTAACGAAAATCGCAGGGGGTGGTAACCACCACCCACCCCATTCGGGAGTATTGTTACAAAAAAAGGCTCAGGTAGAAGAGGGTTAACTATTATCACTTATCCATCCCCCATCACTATATATGTATTTTTAAACCAGGCATTTGAACCCTACAAACGGTTAATTTTCTAGAGCGTTTCTATTAAATATTGAGGTCAGTGCAACTTCGGTGTTATTTTCCTATACAAAAAGTAAGGCCTGCTGTCGTGACAAAACTGACTAAATAAAGGGGAGTTTCCGTAACCTGACCCATCTGACACACTGTTTTTCTGACACACTTATGAATCCGGAAACCCTTCACGGAATAAAATACGTTTATTCTGTTAAGGTTTCCAAATTCATAAGTGTGTCAGAAAAAAAAGTGTGTCAGATGGGTCAGGTTACGGAAACTCCCTAAATAAAGTTGCTTACCACTGTTCAAAGGAGCGTTGAACACGTATCTGCAACCTAAATGTATGGATACGCTACTACATTTTTCTTCAATGTTACTCATATAACATTGAGCCATGGTATAGACTTAATTAGAGTAAAAATTATTATTTAATTCACGTATCTCTAATCGTGGTACATCACAATAAGATTACACTCTGAACAGGGTTGGCGTAATTCTAATTGGCTCCTTTGGGACCGTTGGTCATATTGCGGATGTGTGCTAAAATCTTGAGGCAACTCTTGTGGAAATTACATATACCCAAAACAAATGGATGGAACAAATGTTTTGTAAAGCCGGCCATCATGAGTCTTTCAGAGTATATTTTTGTTTAAATGTGTAATATATTTCAGACGATGCTTGGATAATAAATCACATGATATAAAGTAATTGTAGGTGATTATTTTCTTGTTGAATGGGTTTTATGGCTACATAAACATCAAATGATAAAAGGCGTTGCACCATAGATGTGTGGGCGAAGGATACGCTTGACATAACATTAATTTTGCAATGAAATATTTTATAACGCAAGTTATCGTTAATTTACAGAGTGGTTACTATAATTTGAATAGGGAGACGGAATTGAAGTGGGCATAAAACATACCCAATGAAATTAAGAACAAAAACACGCACTAACTTTATACCCTGTGATTTATTTTCAAAGTGTCATCTGAATTAGTTGCATAATATGCACAAACCTTTGCGATAAAGGTTCAACGATATAGAGGATATTCTTCTTAGTCTATAAGGGGAGAACCTTAATTTTTTTCTTCCATGTCATGGGAAGTAAGTATCTTTCTATAAGAGTAAAGTAGTGTAACAAGAGGGGAAACCGAATATGTTTTAACAAAAACAAAATATACTGAAAATCCCCCTCCACCGTATATGGTGATCGCTCCCTACATCACTCACAAAGCCGAGGTAATTACTATAAACAGCTTTGATTCGCACAATAACATTCATACAGTTATCTCTTCTCAGATAAGGTATTGCATGTTTACAGCTGTAAAAGCACTGAATCATTTTACCGTCTCTTATTCAACATTGGCCTAAGTGACTTAGAGCCTGGTGCTATAGCACGGACTTTGGTGTTAAAATAAACAAAAGAATGTGGGGTGCAACACACCTGTTAGGTTGACCATGGACCTAATAGAGAGAAGGACAAACAACGCGAAAACCACCATTTACCTAATTCGATTACCCATTCATCTCGACAAAAGCTAGGCACTCGATGTGTATTCATGTGCATACACCGAAGGCGTCTGTGATCTATATCTCTTTGCCGCGGTCGATGAAGTGACTACGGAAAAAGCTGTGCACAAAACTTTGTAATTTGACCGGATGTTGTGACCCCTGACTGTAGGGTTTTTTTTGAAAGTGCATAGTACATTCAATTTCCATCTTTTTTGGCAAGTTGTTGTCACCAAATAGAGGAGAATTTTGTTCAGAAAATACCGAAAACCCCATCAAAATCCGTCATTCCTTTGTGGAGCTACCACTGTAGAAAATAAGCTTGCATTTTGGGTGATTTTGTGACCCGTAAATCTTGTGAAAATAATATGAAAATGTTCCGATCACTTCCGACTCTTTAGAAACGGTGTTATGAAAGTTCAATGTACCTTGTAACAATGTATAACTTCTGAACTGGTGCCCAAGCGCGCCCACTACGTGTAATTGTACCTCGAAAACCAACCAAATTGTAATATTTTAACTTCCGGTTATGTTGAATTTGTTTACCGTTGTGGCTGTTTGATAGCCGACACCATGTCGAACTGATTCCAATGTCAGTTTCATCTGAAATATGAGTGTGATAAGTCATATTTTATACCTAATTAAATTTATAAATTATAAATTAATTAACCTTCGTCTTCCGAAGGGGGGTGGTTGTCACCGCTCTTCTATTCTTTTCGCCCTACTAAAACCCCATTTTCCAGTGTCAAATGAGTTAATGTAATTGCCAATTGACATTTTATGCTCCGTTTTATGCCCCTCCCCCATTGGTGTATAGGAAAGGTAAAGAGTTATCCTAAAGTGATGGATAGGGTGTGGCAATCACCCCCCCCCCCATTTCTGGAGGGAAATACCAACACGCCTAGTACGGCACGCCTAGTATATCAAAGACATTTGATTTTAGTTGCAATAGATAGCAGGTCCTCCTCTTTCCTTTGATACCAAAATGAGTACCAACATACTAACATTATGTCATAGTGACGTCACATGTGTCTCTACATGATGGAAATGTTTAAGTGTTACAATATTATTTTTGAGCCAGTAAATTTGCAAAATATCAATTTTTCTTCCTATGCAGTATTTGCATACTTTATTACCTTATGACGTCATAGTGACGTCATCAGTGGTTTCTACATATTTTGATACCAATGGAAAGAATAAACTCTAAGCTATACTGTAGCCACTAAATTTATAGGAACTGGATGTTCAATAAAGAAAATTCAAGGGGGTGGTACCCCCTTCCGGTGTGTTGTTACAAAAAATTGCTTAATATGTAGACAAGGGTTAATAAGTAATAGTTTAAATGATGAAATGGCATGCTATTAGGACGTTTTCCATTCATTTCAGAACACAATTTTCCTGATCTTTCAATTTCATCTTTCCAATATTGCAATTTACATCATTCAAATAGTGAGGCGGGCTGAATTTTCGCAGTATGCCCAAGAGCGATTGCCAGTCAGCCCTCCTGCTGAGAGGGTGATTATCGCATTACCTTAAGCCGATAAATGGGATCATGGTATTATTTTAATAACAAAAGGTGGCAACGTGATAGGGTCTTTGAAACTAGTGTGTTGTCGGTCCTTCTATCTACTATGTCCATGGGTTGACAGATATTAAGAGTATAGTTCAAAGAGAGCACCAGTGGCGTACCGATCGGACTACCGACGTCGGTACGCCCTTAAGAGCACCCAGTAATAATACAGATTTTCAATTAGCATCAACACGGATGTGTGTTTATGTGCATTTGCTGTTATTAATAGTAGACGAAACTGTTATTATATTTGAAAAGCATGGCATATTATCATCCACAAAAGACCTCTGGCCCGTTCCGTAAACCATATAAGTCCCACAAAAAAGACACGTTGTGCACGAGTTGCACAAGATAACAGGTTTTATGTTTAAAATGAAACTTCTTTTTGTATAAACTTTCTTATGATCCATTTGATCTTATTTTAATCTGTAGTTTTATCGACTGTCAGGCTCGGAAAACAAGTTCGCGGATGAGGAAACACGTGTCCACA
>JAMKCH010064403.1:0-14487 GCA_023653785.1 Ophioderma brevispina
TGGTCCCTGACAATAATTCCAGCAAAACAGACCTTGTCCATGGAGCATCATTTTTTCTAGGCATGGAAATCCCCTACATGCCCAAACGAGCAGAATCTGTTCTACCCCCTTCGCCCTGACACAAAACAGAAACTAGGTATTTAGCACAACTGCAGACCTTGTCCCATGGGTATTTCATGATGGAATGCTAAGTACCACAGAAATTGTTTGGCAACCGGGCTTTTCAAATCTAAATCATACAGGGTAGTCAGAAAAAAGTACAAAACCCCCCCAAAAAACAATGAAGGATTTTTTTTAATGTTTTATCTTTTTTTGCGCCAAATTATTTAATGTGTTAGATAGTCTGTTTAATCACCTTTCACAATAATTTTAAATTATTTAAAATCGATCAAGCCATTCAAAGGCTACAGTATTTTTGTGAAGGTATACATTTTCTGACCCGCACAATTGCACACTGACTGTACAATGGGACACATTACTACTCAATACTACTACGTAGCGGGAGGGCTTCAAAAAAGTTTACACTGGTTGATTTCTTGGTGCCGTATTCAATGCTACCAGGACAGGTATTGGAATGATAATGTAGAAAATTAATAGTACTGAAATTCAACAGAATATATTTAAAATAGAAAATTCTAATGTTTTTTATCTGTTTTAATCCATCCCTATATTTTGAAAAATTGTTTACCACTTGGAAATCAACAAGTTGAAAGAATGAGCAAAATTGTTGCTTCAAGTCAAAATATTGAATTCACATTATATATTTTTGATATCTGGTTTCAATTTTACAGTCTTACCCATTGATGTAACCAATATTTTCCTTTGGGGAGGGGGAAAGGAGATGGGAAACCCATTTAACTTTTTGGGGCGGGCATCCTACAACACATTTAGCAAAGGTGAACACGGTAATTTGTTTCAATACTATAAATTTATTACGTTTTCCTGATCGCTATTGGTGCCAGGAGGGGGCAAAGATTTTGAGTGCGGTCCCGCCCTTATCCTCCCCATCCCACGCCCTCCCCCACAGCCTGGTTACGTCACTGGTTTCCCCTGACATTATAAATCCCAGAGTACTCTTTGGGTTACTCTAGCGTGTAACTTTTCGGTCTTTCACATTGGTACTTTCACTTCTCAGCTGTAACTTTCGAACGCGTTTAATCAATTTTAATGCCGTTAATTTTTATTGAGAGCTAACAAAACAGGATGTACTCAAAACGAACATATAAATTAATAGCACAGAGGTTTTTCCATGAACCAATTGCTCAATTTTGGTTTGTACTTTTTTTGACTCACCCTGTATAGTATTAACATCAGTTTTTCTCAATGAATGCTGTGAATTTTCTAGGAAGAATATGATACAATAAACAACGTACAACACTTACTTTATAGAAGACACTGTCACTTGTAACAACTGTTGGCTACCGATTCTGGTGATTTCATTGGCTAAGTTGGGAAAGTACAACAAAAGAAGATTATGATAGAATGTCCATTGAATGACATTGACTTTATGAATTACTCACGAATGCATGTTTCTGATGAAATACCGTGATTTTAAATGGTTTTTTTCAGATCTTTAAAACTGAACATTATCAATCATACCTGTCCGAGAGACTTACATGTACAGGCCCATCAGTTATTTTTTGCTTTAATTTAATAATTAACCTAATGCGTCACCGGGGCTTTCCCCTAAAATGGCCTAGTCCTGCTAAGCATGGACCTCCTATGTACATTATCATAATGCCATACCTTACTCAATGGAGGAGTCATGCCAAAATGTGTGTAACTATATGACAAAATGTCTCCACATTCTCCATTAACCCTAACCGGACCGGGTCGTTTTGCCGACCGACGGCCCAAATGCACCGAAGGTGCAATCTATTTTTTTATTTTTTAACGGCCCAGATGCAACGAGAGCCAAATTTTGCATTTCATTGCATCTCGGCCCGTTTTTCCCGGCACAGGATACGTAGCGTAAAGTCAATAACGGCCCATATGGCAACGAAAAACATCGCGTATTTTTCCGGAAGACGCCCCAGATGCACCACGAGGAACATCGCGTCCATTTTCCCGGCAGACGCCCAGATGCAACGAGGAACATCGCGCCATTTTTCGGAAAGACGTCCCAGATGCAACGAGGAAGCATCGCGTGCGATGCAATGAGAACAGGGATAATGAAATAAATAATTAATAAATAATAATGGATGCGTACTTCACACTGATTTCCATGAAATTGTAGCATATAGTTTCGCCAGTCGTGAGTGGCGCAATTACGCTACGTCATAGTCGTGGCGCCGTGGCGCTAAATTACGCTACGTCATGCTCCGGTTTACGTCATGAATGCGTTATGCATAATTACAAGTAGCTTAATCCAAAATGGGTGGCAGCTATCACCATCGAAACGAATTGTCTATGGGCATTTGTAGTGTCACCCGCCTGATTTGCGCCTTCTGCGGGCAAAACCGTCCGAAATGCAGTGAAAAGCATCGCATCATTTCCCGGGGAAGGACGTCCCCATTGCACGAGGGAAATCGCGTCATTTTCCTGGAAGACGGCCCAGATGCAGCGAGACCAATCGCCGTCATTTTCGTAAAAAACGTCCCAGATGCAACGATGAACATCGCGTCAGTTTCCCAGAAGACGGCCCAGATGCAACGAGGTGCAATGAGTCATTTGCACGACAAAAAATAGTTGTTGACGGGCCAGATGCAACGGAACCATTTTTCCGACCGTACCACGTTTTCGTTGGCTCTCATTGCATCTCGGCGCGTAGTGTTGATTTTTCACACGCTTCTGTGAAAAATATTACCTGATTCCACCTTGAAAGTATTCCTTAATTGTTATCAAACAAACAGGATATTCGTAATATCTTCATCAACTTTTTTAATGAATGAAATTTAATGAAATTCAAGACTTTTAGCCTAAGATACTGACCGGTGACTAATGTCCTGATTTTTGTTTGCCAGGTTCTTAATGAACTTTACAGTATTTACAATTGGATATTATGGTTGCTAAAGGTAAAGAGGTGTTTTAAGCGAAACACCGGTGTTCTATGAAACATTGGAGCGCCATGTTTGTCAGTGGTTCAATTTGAAGCTACCCAAACTGTTCCCACTATACACATACTGTTTTGGGACCTTCACATATGGACTGTTAAAGCTACTGTTAAAGTGTAAACGGTCCATGTGAAGTCCCATTATACATACACAGATCGAATCTGTGGTTTGATTAATCTAATCCCTCAACCACAGACGAAAGTTAATTGGATGCGCTTCCCGTGTTACACATAAAATTACTACCTGATTTTACCTGGTTGATGGACCTATTTCCCTTCTTCAAAGTAGCTGTCATTTTCCCAAATCACGTAAACACAATTGTTAACTTTCAAAAACGTCACAAAGATTTCAAAAATTGAAAGTCGATTGTAAAAAAAATGAAAGTAAACTGGATCGTTTCACTCAAGACATAATCAGTATTTGTTGAAAACACGCTTTTTAACACAAATGACCCCGAGTCATTTTAACATTCCCTGATATTTTGGAATCATTGCGCTTGTTAAACTCATACAAATTGGTGAAATATGGAAGTGTTATCTTCATAAAAGGCACGTGAAAATTGTAAATGGTTAATACGCCATTCATTTTTATTAATTTTCAATTAAAAAAATGATTGTAATATAGATATTTTTTATTCTGCCGTAGAGTTTGAATGAATTCATCCTGTGGTATAGCCATTGATTTCACGAGGCTCACTATCTGCGCGAGGTATCCCATACACCTTGAAATATCTGGTCAAACCTGTAACGTGCCATCCTCTGTCGAATTGTCTATGGGCATTTGTACAAGGTGTCACCCGCCTGATGACAACCATTGCGCCTTCTGCGTGCAAACCGTCCGAATTGCAGTGACGCAATCACAATCATTTCCCTGAAAATGACGTTCCCAGGTGCAAACTAGGAACATCGCTCATTTCCGGGAAGTACTGCCCAGATGCAACGAGGAACATCGCGTCATTTTCCCGTAAAGACGCCCGATCAAACGAGGAACATCGCGTCCTTTTCCTGTAAGACTGGCCCAGATGCATTGAGGTCCAATGAGAGTCATTTCACGACAAAAAATATTTGTTGACGGCCCCGAGATGCCAACTGAGAAACATTTTCCGACCGGTACAGCCCACGACGTTTTTCGTTGCATCTCAATGCGTCTGGGCCGCGTTAGGGTTTAATTTTCCACGCTTCATGTGAATAAAATATGACCTATTCCACCTTGAAAGTAATTCCTTAGAGTGTTAATCACAACAGATAGTCCGTAAATATCTTCATCATCAACTTTTTTTATGAAGTAAATTTTAAATGCAATTTCAAGACTTGTACCTAAGATTATGACCGGTGACTAAGTCCTGATTTGTATTGCCAGGTGCTTATGAAAGCTTTAGCTTGTATTTACAATTGGATTTACTGCCTAAAGGTAGTTAGAGTGTTTAGCGAAAGCACCGGTTTATTGAAAATTGTGAGGCGACAATTTTGTCAGTGGGTCGAAATTTAAGGCTACACAAAAATGTCACAGCCTGGATACACATAATGTTTTTGGACTTCACATAGGACTGTTAAAGGCATACGTTAAAGAAACTTCATGTGAAGTCCCAATACATCACAGATGCGAATCTGTGTTGAGTAATATATCCTCAACCACGACAAGTAATTGGATTGGCAACGCTTCACCCGTGTTACACATAAATTACTACCTGATTTTACCTGGTGATGGACTTGTTTCCCGTCTCTTCTTCAAAGTAGCGTCATTATTACCAAATCAACACGTAAACACAATTGTTAATTTCCAAAACGTCACAAAGATTTTCAAAATTTCAAAAGTCGAATTTGAAAAAAAAGAAATAACTGGCTCGTTTCACACTCAAGACATCTCGTGTTTTTTGATAAACACTCTTTCACCCAAATGACCCAGGTCATTTTAAAACATTCCCTGATATTTGAAATCTTGCGCTTGTTAACTTCACCAATGGTGAAAATATTGAAGTGTTATCTTTCACTAAAAGGCCCGTGAAATTTGTAAATGGTTAATTCGCCCTTCATATTTTAATTAATTTTCAATTACACAATGATTGTTATAAGAGAATATTTTTTTATCTTGCGTCGAGTTTGATGAAGCAAGCATTTGGTTATAGCCATTGCTTTCACAGCTCCTAGTCTGCGCGAGTATCCCGATACAACACCTTTGAAATATCATGGTCAAACCTGTAACGGGCGATCCGTATGTTGGTACGAACATTGTGAATTTCGGATAGTTGCACTCAACGAAAACTGAATTAATCTCCCTTGTGAAAAAGGAGTTTGACTATGACCTTTAACGTCACTTGATATTTTTATCATGTGAATTTAATATCAACATTGCCAGGTGCGCGAACTATGTTGGAAAACTGTGTGAAAATTTGGCGTTTATGGAGATTTGAGTCCAGGTTGGTATGTGTAATTAGTTTCATGACGGATTTTAACTCCACGCATTTGGGCATAAAACGAATGAATAACTAAATTTGAAAGGGTTTTTTATTTTTAGGCACGATTAATTTTGTAAATAAGGAAAAGTATTACTCACCACAATTCGATCCGTGTATCCCCATTATGGCGAACTATAAAATGGCCGAGAGTCATAGGAATCAACACATAAGAGTCTCCTGATGTACGAAGTCTAATCATAGTCATTTATTGATTTCAATGACTGTCAACACTTCCCTCCCCCGCAGAGCAGGGAATAACGTGCATAAATCATAACGACCTTAAGTCATAGAAATCCTTGGGTTTTTGGCCGGCAATCGTTCCGAAGTCCAATCAGAATCAATTGAAAATTGATTTGTAACGTCTTAAGAAGTTAAGTGCGACTTTTTTTGGTGTAACTTTTTTTATGCTTGTATTAACCCTGAGGCTGAAAACTTACGTTGTTCTTTTTACAAAACTCTCCTGCCTCTTCCCTTTTGTGACTGATGTTTTGGTGCTGCGTCACCATCTGCTTATACCTCGCTTTTTAACATTTCGGGATGATTTTCTAGTACCGTTCCCTTCCTTGTCCACCATTGCTTATTTACCCCCGCCCCACCCCTACCGTACTGCCGATAAGAAACTGGGTTCCATTGCCATTATACTGTCAGCCTGCTGCGGTGGTCTTTTTAGACCGCAAGAATTACATTTAATATAACCCTTCTTGTTCTTTTTCTCCACATAGAGAGTTCCCATTGTTTTGCAAGTTACCGCAGCTGGTTTCACCCTAAAGGCATTTGGATGATTTTTTTTGGGCAGAAACCAGATAAAACAAGACATTTACGTAGGCGAAAGAAGACATCAACTCACGCACGTGAGGCACTCTGTAGAATGAAATATTCAACAAACAAGTGCTTGTTTTACATTTGTTTGGTTTTTTTTTTGGTCAAGATTTGGTATTTTACTCAATTATGCGGGGTCGCAGTTCATTGCAGGGACAGCTCAAGGTCACAGGTCATATGTTTGTCCCCAAGTGAGTAACACGCCGTAATCGGAATCCTGTCATTTTTGGTTTTAGTTTGCAGGTACTTCTATCAAATCAAGAGGAAAAATTCGTGATCAAGTAGAAAAGAAACGGCAAGCATGGCCGATGGTATTGATCGTATTAGAAAGCGCTGATTGGAAGAACAGCTTCTACATCGTAATTGGCATCAATTATGGTGGTGTTTTTTTTTCCATGATGATTTGTAATGTTGTATTGGATTTTGCTGATTCCTGAATGTTTTCAAATCAGCTAGCGGTTGCCTGCGCTTTCGCGCGGGCAACCGTAGCTGATTTGAATGGAGAGATCACTAACCGGTTGATGCAGTCTTCTATAATGCAAACCTTCATAGACCATACAATATTTTCTCCAAGTTTCTCATTTATTTAGTTTGCCTTAATATGCCTCAAATGTGTTAGGTCAAGAGCTGTCACGATTTAGGCCCCCTATCTTAACATTATTGCATGAAGCCAATGACATCTTACTGGCCAAATTTATGTGCAGCCAATTTGGAACTCGCATGCATCCCCCAAAGAACATCAGTGTCGTATCTAGGGTCGGAGGATAAGGGCTACTCAACGGAGTTCATAGAAAAAGGGGAAATCAGGGAAGCTCTCTTGGGGCAGAAAGTTGAGATGATTACGCTTATACTATAGGCCTATTATGGTTTTTAAACACTCAGCATCATTGTCATCCAATGGGATGTATTATTGATTTACCATCGCCATCCAAAGCCTCCCATTTTCTTCGACAATTTTGAATTTTCAACCCAAGACCTCTACTCTTTTGAAAATGTTGCCACGAACCCTCTTTAAAAAAAACAAAATAGCAAATTTCCACCAACATCACCCTTATTTAAGGGCAATCTGGCTGCTTTCACCCAATAACTCGTTTTGGCACATTCGCTATCACTGAATGCCCTACTCCAATTTGTCACCCAAAGACACCCTTTTTAAAATTAAAGAACAATTTCCCACAAAAAAATCACACTTTTTTATTTTTTTTATAAGAAATTAAAAAAAGGGATTGCTGAGTTTTGCACTTTCTCTATCACTGAATGCCCGTAGCTTTGAAAGCACTCCTTAAACCCTTAGTTCAACGTGGACTTTAATTGTTTTTTTTTTTTAGTGCGCTTCGTGCAAAATTCCAAACAAATATTCATTGAAAGACTATGTTCAGACTGAATATTACCTGATTAAGAGCAAAAATTGGTGGTGTACAATGGGTGCCGGGGGGGGGAGGTATGGTGGGACACTCCATATTTAAATGGATATGGTGTAGGCTCACGCTTTTCCAAACCCTGGGCATTCGGTCACAGAGGACTGAAAAAATAGGGGTCCTTGCAGCCAAAATTGCTCGTTCAAATAGGGGCTTTAGTGATAAATTGCCAACATTTTCGAAAAAAATGGGGTACGTGAGACTTTGTTTGAAAATTTTCCTAAAAAATTGAAGGTTTGGGGTGAAAATTTCCAAAATTTTCTCCCCAAATAGGGCCTTATGGGTGACAGTGTACATTTCACAAAATACGGGGTCTTTGAATGATGTTTTTAAATTGGGTCTTTTGGGTGACAACGATGCTGAAAGGGGTCTTAACACAGACTTACTTACGCGTGGTTTCCAACATATGGAGTGCCCCCCAGCCACCACCCGGGATATTGTTCTGGAAGGAGCAAGAGTTTGCACGAGCTTAGAGAGACAGTGCAACAGCATCTGTAGCCTCCCCCTTGGCTTGCTCCTGGTCCCATTCTGCATGTTGGCATGGCGACACCCGGACCCGCAGACTTCTTTGTGGGTGGGGGGTTCCCTTTCGCTGTTACAAAATTAACGTTTCACTATGTCTCAGCTGCTCAAACTGTGGATGTTAAGTCAAGACTATATCAAGATTGTTTCCCCATTCATTAGGCTATAATGAGCCCGAGAAAATGTCACTGCCAATGGCCAGCTAAAGACTCCCCCTCCCCTCCTCCCAAAGACCCCCTCAGTTACGTATAAGCTGGGGGTCGATGAAGGGTCCACGAAGTGACTTAGTCAATCGTGGGGGAATTTATTGGGGGATGAGGAGGCCTACCCCCTGGACTAACGTGTTCCTGGGCGTCCGCCTTAAGGGGGTGACAGCCGGCCAATTTTGTGGAATTTGCGGTTTGTGACCGCACTCAACCGCACGCCCCTGCGTCCCGGCCTGGCATCAAGAGAAGCAATGTTCAACTTTTTTCATTCTCCCTAAAAAACCTGGCACAAAAATTATTCCAAATTCCAGACAACTGCTGGCAAAATTGTCATATGTTAAATAGCTACATGGTAAACCTATGGGTCCCTTTTCGGCCAAATTCACATGTGGGCCCTACTTTCCAGATTCTCGGAGGCACGTACCTTCCGTCTCCACCCAAACCAACTTGATGACCATGGGCAATATCATATTATGTCATATACACTCTCTTAAAACACCAGAAGATGGAATCAATATTAAAAATTTGGGATTAAGGAAAGATTTAAAAGGTCGAAATCGGTGTTAATTATGTCCCTTTTTTTGCAAAAATCACGAACTGGGGCCCTACTTCCAGATTCTCGGAGGCACCGGAGCTTTTCCGTCCCAAAACCCAAACCACGAGACCCGGCCTCATCGATTTATGGTCATATACACCTCGCTTCAAACCAACCAAAGATTTGAAAATCAATATTATACCAACCGACGGAATGGAAATATGAAGGTGGTTAGGATTACAAATGGGGGGATGAAGTAAAGATTTAAAGTCGCAATCAGTGTTTAAAATTCACGCTTGTAAACACTTTGGCAGTCATGTTGCAAAAATCTAAGAACATAGGCCTAATGCCTACAATTACAACTTTGAGGTGATGTTTGCTTTTTACCAGTGCTGGTTGTTTTTATCTATTGTATTTATTTTGTCTTTCTATACTCATTTTTGAGTCAAATCTGACCAAATGAAACTCCCTTTTTACATACTACATGAGTTCAGTCAAGAGCTATCAAGATTTTCCCCCACATTTCAATAATAATTAGCCAGGTGAAAGTTTTACTGCCAATGGCCAGCCAAGAACTCCCGACTCCCAAGACCCCCTCATTACGTATCGGGCCTTCGAAAAAGGAATGGACTTTAGTCAATCGTTCGGGAAACGGTGGGCAGAGTTGGCCTACCCCCTTGATATTGCGGCAAAATCGTGAAATTTTAAGACAAAATGAGCCGTTTTGGACGCTACCCCTCAATCTGACGAATTTTTTTCCTGTGACCCATGAGCTGACTTCCCCTGACCGCGCTTTTTGCGAACCACAATGCTTCCTTCTAGATGTAACTGGGCTGGGCGCCGCCTTTAAGGGTGAAAGCGGCCAATTATTTATTGGCAATGGCTTCAATGATTCAAACAACAAACTGTACTGAGATATCATTAATAGGTCTAATGTGAATAGAGCCTACTCTTTCTTCGGGCCAGGGCCCGTACCAGATTTCTTTTTTGGGGGGCCCTCAAAAATAGTGATCACCCCCCCCTGTCATTTTTGAACATCTCATCAAACCAAAAAATGGGCTTTCTTGTCCATTTCTCTACAATTTTTCTTCGTGTTAATTTTGGATCTTTTTAACTCTCTTTGGGCATGTGCCGCATAGAATATGGTCCAAAGTCTATATTGATTATTATTTCTTCTGTCTAAATTTTATACACCATGTTTTTAAATTTTATAAATTTTATACACCATGTTCACCGCATTTTTTACGTGAATGTCCCCCTTGGTAAAAACCAATAGAGTAACATTTGCAGCCATGTGCAAGAACCTCCGGCTTATTTTTGCAGAACTTTTTGAGTAAAAATATGACCAAAATGAAACTCAGCCCCTTTTACACATCACGAACCGGTATTGACAGATAGGATCACGTCAACCTGTTTAAAGCCCCCCCCCCCCCATCCCGGTTTGAAAATTTCATGTCAGCCTACATGACGATCATTTAATAAACTCCTATTAGTATCACTTTGTGTTGTGGCAATCGTTGTGTATTTTACCAGTAGGACTTTCATGCCAGTATTGACACAAGAATTAATTGCATTACACATTTATTCGTGAAGTACCAATGTTTGCTGTAGTAATTATTGTACAGACCAGTAACCACTAAGACATGAACTGACTAAGCTCCCTCACGCGATCAGGCCTGTACGCAATAAATCTTGAAGTGAAACAAACGGTCAGAATTTTTGCACCACATAACACTTTAGGGAAAGTCTTCAATGAAATAAATACGTAATCTAAATCGATCTTGACTGTTTTGCAGCTTATGCCTTTTTGTTCTCTTTTCATCACCATGAATAATTCTAACATTGAATAGCACGAAAGGTTCCAAACTCACTTGTGATCAATGTCATAATACGAAGCCAACGAACCTGAATAACTAACTCCCTACCGGACTAAGGACCCCCCACCCCCATTTTCAGTTAAATTTACGGTATTTACTCTTTGTCACCACACCGGAATTCAATACGCCTCTACTACTGTTACCAACCACGTTTATTCAAATTGCAGTTTCAATGAGATTTATCATCTATCAGCAGTTTGAACATGTTAATACAGAAACCCCTGAGCAATTCGCAAGTCAACGAGGGAAGGGATCAACCCGAATCAGATGTACGCGTCCAATATGGCGGTCAACTGGCGACCTCCTGGGGCCCAACAGTCAGCCTCCTATAGAAAACAACATGGCGAAGTTCGATTCTTTATATTCATAGATTCTCTATTCAATTGCCATGTAAAGCACCATTCACACACAGGTAAAATCATGTGATAGATTACCAAATATTGAAGTCCTGTATCTTAAGACAATCAAGATGCCCATCATGTTACGCAACAATTCAAAATCTGTTGTTATTTATTTATTATTCCTCCTTTAGGGGTAGAACCATTCCAACAGGTAAAATCAGGGGGATAGATTACCAAATATGAGAAGGCCTGTATCTTAAGACAATAAAGATTCACTAGTAGCACAGTTCAAAAGAGTTTGTTAATTTATTTATTATTTCTATTCCGGGTTGCATGCACCACTTCATTGACTAACAGTGGCGATCCGGGGGCAAGGGGGCGCGTCCCCCCGGGTAGCCAAGGGGCGCCAAAAGCAGTAAGGGCAAAAGAAGGACAGGGGAGCAAGAAATGGAAAGGAAAGGGAACGGAAAGGGGAAAAGGAAAGGAAATGACGAGGAAGGAAATAAAGACAATTATAGATGGATTGAGGAAGTAAAATAAAAATAAAATACAAGGGGGACGGGGACAATTAACACTTACCTGCATAAGGGGGGTTCCTAGGGCACTACATTTTTTGTTTTTTCGGGGGCCGGCGTTTTTTAACGCTTCAATATATTTGGTTTATATTTTTTGTATTGGTCTAACTTTTAGTTGCGCTTGCATTGGTGCACAAAAAAAAAAAAAATCACATCCATTGCCGTCGTTTTTGCTGTTAATTAGCCATGGGTCACTAGAGCCCCCCCCCCTTAGGCACTAACGAAAGTGCCCATGGACAAAATTAAATTCTTAATCTATAGCTACGTGCTTCTGGTTTTACATAATGAATACACCTAGCGACATAAACAAAGTAAATAATGAGTCAAATTCTTAGAAGTATAGTTGGCCATTGGTGTCATAATGTTTGTATGCACATCGGATAGCTGTTTTACTGTAGGAACCTAGGGTAAATTATACAAGTAAACCTAAAAAAGATAATGCACAATACATTCTATTTGTGCATAATATGTTTTAACTATAGTTCCATCCTTGTCAACCCATTAAAGCCAATCAGCACAATCTAGGTGAAATAGTGCCATAGAAAATGCATAACGAATTAGTGTCTTGTTTCGCACATTTTGACGCAAAATTATAAAAGCAATGTTTTGCCCCTAATTTTCTCACTGAACAGTTTTTCAGTTTTTAATTTTCTTTATTGTTGATGTCTTGAATCCTTCTAACGTGTGGTGGATTTCATCCTAACAAATTCCTTTGGAAAGTGGTTATCTAATGATGGGCCCCTAGTAAGCCCCCCCCCTTATTCCCTAACGGAAGTGCAAACCACCCCTTATGCATTAAGTGTTAAAGGGTAACGGATAGAAAAAGCTTATGGCAAAAGGAAGATCTGTAAGGAAAGCTAAGGAGCACCAAAATTAAGGGCTAAAATGTGCAACAAATGCGAATAAGAGAACGTAGAAAATAGTGAAGGAAGGGTAAATATTGAGCGTCTCGTTCGATCCCTCCTTGTAGACTTTACCACAAACCCATCAATCGATTTGGCATTTCCCTTGGACCTTAAATTGTTAGATTCAAGAGAATGTCAAACAGGTATGAACTCATATGTAAGCACTGCAGTAGTGTTTTGTGTGCATACCAGCATAGCAAAGAATGATGGAACACCACTCCATGCCAAGGAACAACTCATTGTATAGCATTTGGGGACTTCTGTAGATAATTATGAAGAGAATTGGAAAAAAAATAATTCCACTGGTCATTAAGTTTAAAGTGCAACAAGAGATTTCAAATAACAGGGGTCCCTGAAAATTCTGATTTTTGCCTGTTGAATTGGTTTTACAGCTCTATCAAAATATCCCCATCTGAAAGGATAAAGCTGAGAACTGTTTTCTTTGATACAACATTTGAAAGTTCTAATTACTTATAGTACAATTTCAAACTGTCGCGACCAGGTTGTTTTTTACTGATGTCATAAGCATATGCAAATCCGTAAAGGAGCTAAATTTTCTTGTTTTGTGGCAAGAAGGGGGCCTTAGACTAAGCTTTTTTTTTTAAACCCTTAAGGGGAGGTTTAAAACTGCAGAAGAGGCATTAACTGGGTCTTGACAGGCGCGCCACCATTACCTGTACCACATTTTAGTGTCAGTGGCCCCCCCCCCCACATACATACATGGAAAATCACACTGATATAATAAATTGATCCAATTGATCAGGAATCAGAGAATTGATTGATGGTGTAATTTCACATGGTTTAAATGCCTGTGGATTCATTTCCTAATACTCAAATGCATGCTTTGCGTTGTTCAACCACTGTTGGAGCTGCTGGCAGTTCGGGTCTGATTGGAACGAAGGGATGAGATTGTATTAGCGCGATGTAAATTTCATACTTATACTGACCCATGGTTAATTTGCTTTGCGGTGAGCCAGTCCCCTGCGGTGTGTTCCTTGTGAATTGTGCTCTTTCTGTGAAGCATGTTTTGCTTGAAGTGCCAATTGATTATGCGATTATTCGTAGAAAATATTATCGTCCCAGATTTGAAAACAGTATTTCCTGATATAGGAGGCTCTTCAGTGATAAATTTCCTGAAGGGGCTGATTTGTTTAAATATTTGCTAAAGGACATCGCCGGATAAGAATGAAGGACACCCTCATAGTTTTCATGAGAAGGATGAACTTGAAACGTTAATTGCATAATAAAGCCACATGCTCAAAGTTGACCTTTTGCTGGTTTTTCTTTCAAAAGCCCATTCACATAATTCCAAAAAGTTCTTTTATTGTAAAATATAATAATACAGGCTTTCAGATGGGTAATTGCAATTTCAAATATGAACACTAGCTCCCCCCCCCCCCCCCCCCCCAAGAACCACAATGCCCCGCTTTGGCAAGGATGTTGCGCTGTATTATTTAGCAACATATATTGATTTGGCTTCTGGTTCTTGGGGGGAAATGACCTTATTTTTGCATTTTTTGTTTTCTGGGGGTCGAACACTAAATGGAATGCCAAAAACAACAACACCTAGTGCATACCACACAATACACTTAGAGGTAAGACATGCTAATCTACCAATTAAGGCTCCAGTTCCAGTTCAAAAGCCTTGGAAGAGCGCATATTCACAACAGCTGACCATTCGTGTTCTGGGTATCATAACTCAACTAAAACACAGGGTGTGTATTTGATCAAAATGATGATGAAGCTAGTACTGCGCCCATGGTAGTTGAGATAGTGAGTTA
>JAMKCH010064404.1:0-11281 GCA_023653785.1 Ophioderma brevispina
TCTCACGTACCCTCTTCCGGGGTATTAGACCATTTGATTGGAGATGGACCCCAGGTACTGATGGTCATTTATTTAATATGTGTAGGCTCTGAGATCTCTACTCCTCTTGTAAATCGTGTTGTTCATTTGATAATCATACCAACAACAACATATTCATGTGCCCTCAAGCTTCCGCACAGCAGCCAGCGCAGCAGGGAATCACTTTCCTGGGCTGGCTAGGCAACCCGTCAATGAAGAAAAGATTGAAACCTGATTTGTATGAAAACCCCTGACATTATGAAGTGTATTGTAAGAAAACCATGTTTTGCCGCTGCCGTCAGACAGTTTTTTAATCAAAAGCCGAGATACTTTGATTTCGGAATTTCGCGTGATACAGGTCATAGCGGCTTAGGGCAAAAAAAAACCGGTACGTCGCGATCGTGGTGGTAACAATTGAGATGTTGCTTCTTTAGGGACTTGTTTGGTTCGTAGAATTGATACCTGTATACAAACGTCATTACGGTAATTTTCTGATTACGTATTTCCGTAGGTGCCGTGAGGTTGTCAAACGGCTGTGTAAATGAAGAAAACAAATAAATATTGAGAATCGAAAGAAGAAAGGTAAAGAAGGAATAGAGAATAACTCCGAGAAATTGATGGAATAGGAAGCGACAAAACCTAAGCAACAAAAACAGGCGATTTAATTATGTTGATGATAATTAAAATGCTGAAACAGGGCACCAGTAACAAGATGTCTTTACATGCGTCACTGCTAACAATTACGCCAATTACGCCAAACGAATTACGCCATACATATTAATAATCTTTCACAGATAATACACATCGCTTATGGGTGTAATCATAAATAAAACATTAAATTATCTATATTTGATATGGGTATACTTCAAAAAGTAAGAGAAGCTAGATTTGACTTTACTCCAAACATGCTTGTTCACGTTATTATCCAATAATAGGATTATTTTCCCCGCTGAAACGTCTAGTTCATAACGTCGCAACAGACAAGGAATGCAAAAACAAATTTCAATTGTTTGATACGCCATGAATTATAGCAGAAATACAATTGTACATTATTAAATGTGAAAATGGTACATTCGCGAAGAAAGGCAAGTTTGTTGGATTTCGCCTTGAAATTTGAACCAACATTTAAGAGGATGCAAACCACAATTCGATTTGTTTAAAGACATTCCAAAAGTTTGATCACAAAAGCGCAAGTTCCAGAACAAACGTTTGACATGGCATGTTAATGCATTATAAGGTGAAAATGGTTGCATTCGCGAGGAAAGGCAAGTTGTTGTTGAATTTCGCCTTGAAATTTGCCTCACATTTAAGAGATGCAACCACAATTCATTGTGGAAAGACATTTTAAAAAGTTTGATTACAAAAACCGCAAGTTCCAGAACAAAGGTTTGAAATTTGCATTGTAATGCATTATAAGTGTGAAAATGGTGCATTCGCGTGAAGAAAGGCAAGTTTTGTTTGAATTTCGCCGTGAATTTGCCTCAATTTAAGATGCAACCACAATTCGATTTGTGGAAAGACATTTTTAAAAAGTTTGATTATCAAAATCGCAAGTTCCAGAACAAAGGTTTGAAATTTGCATTGTTAAGCATTATAAGTGTGAAAATGGAGCATTTTGATTTCCTTTTTTCCCGAAGAAAGGCAAGTTTTTTGGAATTTCGCCGTGAAATGTGCCACACAATAAGAGTGCAACCACAATTCGATTTGTGGAAAGACATTTCAAAAAGTTTGATCACAAAAACGCAAGGACAGAAAAAAACGTTGTGAAAATTGGCATTGTTATGCATTATAAGTGTGAAAATGGTGCATTCGCGAAGAAAGCAAGTGTGTGTTGGAATTTCGCCTGAAATTTGCCCCACATATAAGGATGCAACACAATTCCCAGTGTGAAAAGACATTTCCAACAATTTGATCCAAAAGCGCAAGTTCCAGAAAAAGTTTGAAATGGCATTGTTAATGCATTATTAAGTGCGAAAATGGTGCATTCCCGAAGACAAGGCAAGTTTTTGGTGGAATTTCGCATTGAATTTGCCCAACATATTAAAAGATTCAACCCCAATCGATTTGTGGAAAGAAATTTCCAAAAAGTTTGATCCCAAAAATTCAAATTCCTGAACATAACGTTTGAAATTGCATTGTTAATTGCATTATAAGTGGTGAAAATGGTGCATTCGCGAAGAAACTCAAGTTTTTGGTTGGACTTTCGAATTGAAATTTGCCCCACATATAAGAGATGCTACCACAATTCTATTGTGGAAATTACATTCCAAAAAGTTTGATCACAAAAACGCACGTTCCAGAACAAACTTTGAACTTTGGCATTGTTAATGCATTATAATTGTGAATGGTGCATTCGCGAAGATAGGCAAGGTTTTGTCGTGCTTGTCGCCTTGAAATTTGCCCCACATATAAGAGGTGCAACCAAAATTCGAATTGTGGAAAGCATTTCAAAAGTTTGATCACAAAAACGCAAGTTCCATAACAAACGTTTTGAAATTGGCATTGTTAATGCAATTATAAGTGTGAAATGGTGCATTCGCGAAGACCAGGCAAGTTTTTGTCGGGCTTTTCCGCCTTGAAATTTGCCCCCATATAAGAGATGCAACCCAATTTCGATTTGAGGAAAGACATTTCCAAAAGGTTTGATCATAAAACGCAGTTCCATAACAAACGTTTGAATTTGGCATTGTTAATTCATTATAATTGTTTAAAATGGTGCATTCGGGAGAAAGGTAATTTTTGTTACAAATTTTCGCCTTAGAAATATGCACAACATATAAGCCGATGCAACCACCATTCGATTTTGGAAAGACATTTCAAAAGAGTTTGATCACAAAAACTCAAGGTCCAGAACAAACGATTGAAATGGCACTTGTTGATGCTTATAAGTGTGAAAATGGTTCATTCGTGAAGAAAGGCAAGTTTTTGGTTTGGACTTTCGCCTTGCATTTGCCCCACATCTAAGAGATGCAACCCCCCGCAATTCGATTTTTTAAAGAATTTCCAAAAACGGCAGTTCCAGAACAAAGTTTGAAATGGTCTTTAAACAAATCGAACATTGTGGTGCATATCTTATATATGGGGCAAATTTGAAGGCGAAATTCCAACCGCAACTTGCGCTTTCTTCGCAATGCGCCATTTTTCACCTACTATGCATTAACAATGCCAATTTCAAACGTTTTTCTGGAACTTACTTTTTTGTGACAAACCTTTCGGAAATGTCTTTCCACAAATCGGAATGTGATTGTTTCATCTCTTATATATGGGGCAAATTTCAAGGCGAAATTCCACCAAAAACTTGCCTTTCTTCGCGAATGCACCATTTTCACACTATACTTCATTAACAATGCCAATTTCAAACGTTGTTCTGGACTTGCGTTTATATATTAAACTTTTTAGAAATGTCTTTCCAAAAATCGAATTGTGGGTGCATCTCTGATATAGTGGGGCAATTTCAAGGACAAATTCCAACAAAAACTTGCCTTTCTTCGCGAAGCACCCATTCACACTTATAATGCATTACCAATGCCCAATTTTCAAACGTTTGTTCTGGAATTGCGTTTTTTGATCAAACTTTTCTTGGAATTATCTTTCCACAAATCGAATTGTGGTTGCATCTGGTATATGTGGGGCAAATTTCAAGGCGAAATTCCAACAATAACTTGCCTTTCTTCGCGATGCACCATTTTCACACTTAATGCATTAACATGCCAATTTAAAACGTTTTGTTCCGAACTTGCGTTTTTGTGATTAAACTTTTTGGAAATGTCTTTCCACAAATTGATTTGTGTTGCATTCTTATATGTGGGGCAAATTTCAAGGCGAAGGTCCAACAAAAACTTGCCTTTCTTCCGCGAATGCACCATTTCCACTATAATGCTGAACAATGGCCAATTTCAAACGTTTGGTTCGGGATTGCGTTTTGTGGATCAACTTTGTTGGAAATGTCTTTCAACCACAAGTCGATTTGTGGTTGCATCTGTTATAGGTGGGGCAAATTTCAGGGCGAAATTTCAACCAAAACCTGCTTCATCGCGAATGAACCATTTCACACTTATAATGAATTAAGAATGCCCAATGTCAAACGTTGTGTTTGGACTTGCGTTTTGTATCAAACCTTTTTGGAATGTCTTTAAACAAATCGAATTGTGGTCATCTCTTATATGTGGGGCAAATTTGAAGGCGACTTCCAACCTCAACTTACCTTTCTTCGCGGAATGCACCATTTTCACACTTCTATGCATTAACATTCCAATTTCAAACGTTTGATCTGAACTTACTGTTTTTGTGAACAAACTTTCGGAAATGTCTTTCACCAATCGAATTGTTGTTACATCCCTTATATTAATGGGGCAAATTTCAAGGCGAAATTCCAACAAAAACTTTGCCTTTTTACGAATGCACCATTTTCACACTTATACTGCATCAACAATCCCATTCAAGACGTTTTGTTCTGGAACTTGCCTTTATATTATCAAACCTTTTAGAAATGTCTTTCCAAAAATCGAATTGGTTCCTCTCTTATATGGGGCAAATTCAAGGCAAAATTCCAACAAAACTGCCCTTTCTTCGCGAATGCCCCTTTTCACCTTATACTGCATTAACAATGCCATTTCAAACAATGTGTTGTTCTGGAACTTGCATTTTTGTGATCAAACTTTTTGGAATGTCTTTCCATATCAAATTATAGTTGCATCTCTTATATTTGGGTCAAATTTCAAGGCAAAACTCCAACAAAAACTTGCCTTTCTTCGCGAATGCAAAATTTCACACTTATATGCAATTCACAATGCCAATTTCAAACGTTTGGTTTCTGACGTGCGTTTTATGAGACTCAGACTTTTTTAGAATGTCTTTCCACAAATTGAATTGTAGTTGCATCTCTTATTATGTGCGGCAAATTTCAAGGTCGACAGTCAAAAAAACTTGACTTTCTTCGCGATGCATCCATTTTCACACTTATAATGCATTAACAATGCCAATTTCAACGTTTGTTCTGGAACTTGCGTTTTTTTTTATCAAACTTTTTAGAATGTTTTTCCACAAATCGAATTGTGGGGGGGGGTTTATATCTCTATATGTTTGGGGCAAATTTCAAGCAAATCCCAACAAAAACTTGCCTTTCTTCGCTAATGCACCATTTTCACACTTACATGCATTAAAATGCCAATTTCAAACATTTTTTCTGGAACTTGTGTGTTTTTTGATCAAACTTTATGGAATTATCTTTCCACAAATCGAATGTGGTGCATCTCATATGTGTGGGGCAAATTTCAAGGCGAATTCCCAAAAAAAAGATTGGCCTTTCTTCGCGACTGCACCATTTTCACACTTATAATGCATTAACATGCCATTACAACGTTTGTTCTGGAACTTGCGTTTTTTGTATCAAACTTTTTGGAAATAGTCTTTCCACAATCGAAATGTAATAGTTGCAATCCCTTGTATTTGGGTGCAAATTTCAAGGCGAAATTCCAACAAAAACTTGCCTTTCTTCGCGAATGCAAAATTTCACACTTATAATGCCATTAAACAATGCCAGTTTCATCAACGGTTGAATTCTGGAACTTGCGTTTTTGTGATTAAACTTTTTGGAAATGTTCTTTCACACAATTAAATTGCGTTCATCTCTTATATTTGGGGCAAATTCAAGGCGAAAGTCCAAAAAAAACTTGCCTTTCTTCGCGATGCAGTGTTCACACGTATAATGCATTAACAATGCCATTTCAACGTTTTTTCTGGAACTTGCGTTTTTGTGATCAAAAACCCTTTTTTTTTGGAAATGTCTTTCCACAAATCGAATTGTGGTTTTCATCTCTTATGTGTGTGGCAAATTTCAAGGCGAAATTCACAAAAACTTGCTTTCTTCGCGAAATGACCATTTTAACACTTATAATGCATTAACAATGCCAATTTCAAACGTTTGTTCTGAACTTGCGATTTTCTGATCAACTTTTTGGAAATATCTTTCCACAAATCGAATGTGGTGCATCTCTTAGATGTGGGGCAATTTCACGGCGAAAGTCCAACAAAACTTGTCTTTCCTCGCGAAATGCACATTTTTCACACTTATAATGCATTAACAGTCCCAATTTCAAACGTTTGTTTTGGAACTTGCGGTTTTGTTGATCAAACTTTTTGGAATTCCTTCCACAAATGGAATTGTTGTTGCCTCTCTTATATGTGGGGCAAATTTCAAGACAAAATTCAACAAACTTTGCCTTCCTTCGCCGAATGCACCATTTGACACTTATAATGCCATAAAAATGCCATTTCAAACGATTGTTTCTGACTTGCGTTTTGTGTTTTATCAACTTTTGGAAATGTCCTTTTCTCACAAATCCGAATTGTGGTTGCCTTCTTATAGGTTTGGTCAATATCAGGCGAAATCCAACAAAAACTTGCCTTTCTTCGCGAATGCACCATTTTCACAGTATAATGCATTAACAATGCCATTTCAAACGTTTGTTCTGGAACTTGCGATTTTCTGACAACTTTTTGAAAATGGGTCTTTTCTACAAATCGATTGTGTTTGCATCTCTATATGTGGGGCCATTTGAAGTTGAAATTCCAACAAAAACATGCCCCTTTCTATTTTCGCGAATGCACCATTTTCACACTTATATGCATTAACAATGTCCAATTTCAAACGTTTGTTCTGAACTTGCATTTTTGTGATCACGTTTTGGAAATGTCCTTCCGATAAACGAATTATATTTCATATCTTATATGTGGGGCAATTTCAAGGCGAAATTCGCAACAAAAACTTGCCTTTCTCGCGAATGACCATTTTAACACTTATAGCATTAACATTGCCAATTTCAAACGTTTGTTCTGTGACTTGCGATTTTCTGATCAAACTTTCGGAAAGTCTTTCCACAAATCGAATTGTAATTGCATCTCTTATATGTGGGGCAATTTCAAGGCGAAAGTCCACAAAAACTTGTCTTTCCTCGCGAATGCACATTTCCCACTTATAATGCATTAACAATGTTTTTTTTTTTTTTTTTTAACGTTTTTACTTTTTTGTGATCAACTTTTTGGAAATGTCTATCCACAAATGGATTGTGGTTGCCATCTCTTATATGTGGGGAAATTTCAAGACAAAATTCCAACAAAACTGCCTTCCTTCGCGAATCACCATTTTGACACTATAATGCAATTAAAAATGCCATTTCAAACGATTGTTCTGAACTTGCGTTTTTTTCTTTTATCAACTTATTGGAAATTCTTTCCACAAATCGAATGTAGTAGTTGCATCTCTATATTTGGGGCAAATTTCAAGGCGAAATTCCAACAAACTTGCCTTTCTTCGCGAATGCACATTTTTCACACTTAAATGCCATTAAAAATTCCAATTCAACGTTTGTTCTGGAACTTGCAGTTTGTGAATCCAACTTTTTCTAAATGTCCTTTTCCCCACAATCGAATTGGTGGTTGCATCTCTTATATGTGGGGCAATTGTCACGGCGAAAGCCAACCAAAACTTGTCTTTCTCGCGAATGCACCATTTTCACACTTATAATGCATTAACAATGCCAATTCAAAGGTTTGTTTCCGGAACTTGCGTTTTTTGATCAAAACTTTTTAGAAAATCTTCCTAAATCGAATTGGGGTTGTATCAGTCGTTATATGTGGGGCAAGTATATTTCAAGGCAAAATTCCAACAAAAACTTGCTTTCTTCGGCGAATGCCCATTTTCACACTTATAATGCATTAACATTCATGATCAACGGTTTGGTTCTGGAACTTGCGTTTTTGTGTCAACTTTTTGGAAATGTCTATCCCAATCTAATTGTATCAGTTTCATCTCTTATATTTGGTGCAAATTTCACAGGCGAATTCCAACAAACTTGCTTTCTCGCGAATGCAAAATTTCACACTTATAAGCATTAACAAGGCCAATTTCAAACGTTTGTTCTGGAACTTGCGTTTTTTTATCAACGGTTTGAAATGTCTTTCAACAAATCGAATTGTGGTTGCATCTCTTATATGGGGGGCAAATTGTCAAGGCAAAATGCCAACAAAAACTGCCTTTTCTTCGCGAATGCACCATTTTCACACTTATAATGCCATTAACAATGCCAATTTCAACCGTTTTTTCGTGGAACTTTGGTCGTTTTTTTTGATCAAACTTTATGGATATCTTTCCACAAATCGAATTGTGGTGCCGTCTCTGATGTGTTGGGCAAATTTCAAGGCGAATTTCCAAACAAAAAAGAATTGCCTTTCTTCGCGAATGCACCATTTTCAACACTATAATTGCATAACCCATGCCATTATCAAACGTTTGTCTGGAACTTGCGTTTTTGTGATCAAACTTTTTGAAAATGTCTTTCCACAAATCGACGTGTAATAGTTGCTATTGTGTATTTGGGGCAAATTCAAGGCGAAATTCCAAACAAAAATTGCCTTTCTTAGCGAAGGCAAAATTTTCACACCTTATAATGCATTACAATGGGCCAATTTCAAACGTTTGATCTGGAAACTTGACGTTTTGTGATTAAACTTTTAAAAAAAAAAACTTTCCACAAATTAAATTGCAGTTTTTTTGCATCTCTTTTATGGGGGGCAAATTTCAGGCGAAATTCCAACAAAAACTTGCCTTTCTTCGCGAATGGCAAAATTTTCACACGTATAATGCATTAACACTGCCAATTTCAAACGTTTTTTTCTAGCACTTTCGTTTTTTGATCAAACTTTTTGAATGTCTTTCCACACATCGATTGTTGGTTGCATCTCTTCTGTGGTGGGGCAAATTTTCAGGCGAATTCCAACAAAAACTTGCCTTTCTTCGCGAATGCACCATTTTTAAAACACTGAATGCATTAACAAATGCTAAGTTCAAACGTTTTGGTTCGGAACTTGCGTTTTTGTGATCAAACTTTTTGGAAATGTCCTTGTCACAAAGGAATTGTGGTTTTGCATCTCTCAATGGGGTCACATGTCAAGAACAAATTCCAACAAAACTTGGCTTCCTCGCGAATGCCCCATTTTTGGACACTATACTGCATAAATGCCAATTTCAAACGATTGGTCTGGAAAATTGCGTTTTTTTATCAACTTTTTGGAAATGTTATTATTCCACAAATCCGAATTGTGGTTGCATCTCTTATATGATGGGGCAAAGACAGGCGAAATTCCACAAAAAACTTGCCTTTCTTCGCGAAATCACCATTTTCCACACTTATAATGCATTAACCCTGCCAATTTCAAACGCTTTTGTTCTGGAACTTGCGATTTTCTGATCAAACTTTTTGAAATGTCTTTCTACAAATCGAATTGTTGTTGCATCTCTTATATGTGGGGCAAATTTCAAGGTGAAATTCCACAAAAACTTTCCCCTTTCTTCGCGAATGCACCATTTTCACACTTATAATGCATTACAATGCCAATTTCAAACGTTTGATCTGAACTTGCCATTTTTGTGTGATCAAACATTTTTGGAAATGTCTTTCCATAAATCGAATTATAGTTGCATATCTTATATGTGGGGCAAATTTCAAGGCGAAAACTTCCAAACAAAAAACTTGCCTTCTTCGCGAATGCACCATTGAACACTTATAATGCATAACAATGCCAATTTCAAACGTTTGTCTGGAACTTGCGATTTTCTGATCAAACTTTTGGGCACAAGTCTTTCCACAAATCGAATTGTGGTTGCATCTCCTTTATGTGGGGCAAGGCAAATTTCAAGGGCGAAAGTCCACAAAAAATTGTTCTTCCTCGCGATATGCCCACCCGTTTCACACTTATATAATGCATAACAATGCCAATTTCATCCGTTTGTTCCGAAAAAACTTGCCTTTTTGTGATAAAAAACTTTTTGGAAATGTCTTTCCACAAATGGATGTGGTGCATCTCTTAGATGTGGGCAAATCAAATTTCAAGACAAAATCCAACAAAAACTTGCCTTCCTTCGGGAATGCACCCATTTTTTTTTGACAATTTAATGCATTCAAAATTGCCAATTCTCAAAAGATTGGTTCGGAACTTGCGTTTTTTTTTTATCAACTTTTTGGAAATGTCTTCCACAAAGAGAATGTAGTAGTGAATCTCTTATATTTGGGGCAAATTCAGGCGACGAATTCCAACAAAAACTTGCCTTTTTCGCGAATGCAAAAATTTTTCACACTTATAATGCATTTTAAAAAATGCCAATTTCAAACGTTTGATTATGGGGACTGGCATTTTTGTGATCAAATTTTTAAAAATTGTAATTAGTAAATTGGTAATTGAATTGTGGTTGCCTCTCTTATATGTGGGGCAAATTTCAGGCGAAAGTCAACAAAAACTTGTCTTCTTCGAGAATGCTCCATTTTCACACTTATAATGCATTAACACTGCCAATTTCAAAGGTTTGTTCCGGAACTTGCGTTTTTTGATTCAAACTTTTTAGAAATATCTTTCCCTAAATAGGGAATGTGGTTGTATCACTTATATGTGGGGCAATATTTCAAGGCAAACAAATTCAACAAAAAAACTTGCCCGTTCTTCGCGAATGCACCATTTTAACATTATAATGCATAACAATGCCTATATCAAACGTTTGTTCTGGAACTTGCGTTTTTGTGATCAAACTTTTTGGAAATTTGTCTTTCCACAATCGAATTGTAGTAGTGGCTCTCTTATATTTGGGGCACATTCAAGGGCGAACGAAATTCCAACACAAAACTTGCCTTTCTTCGCGAATGGCAAAATTTTCAAACGTTATAATGCATTAACACTCCAATTCAAACGTTGTTCTGGAACTTGCGATTTTCTGATTCAAAATTTTTTGGGGCATGTCTTTCCACAATCGAATTGGGTTGATATCTTTCTCTATAGTGGGGCAATTTCAAAGGCGGAAAGTCCAACCAAAAACTTGTCTTTCCCGCCGAATGCACCATTTTCACACTTATTATGCATTAACAATGCCAATTTCAAAGGTGTTTGTTCGGACACTGCGTTTTTTTGCTCAAACTTTTTAGGAAATATCTTTCCATTAATCGACATTGTGTTGCATCAATTATATGTGGGGCAAATTTCAAGGCAAAGTTCCAAACAAATAACTTTGCCTTTCCGCGAAGGCACCATTGGTCACACTTATAATGCATTAACAATGCCATTTCAAAATGTTTTCTGGAAAACTTGTGTTTTTTTAGATCAAACTTTATGGAAATGTCTTTCCACAAATCGAATGTGGTTTTGCATTCTTGATATGTGGGGCAAAAGTCAAGGCGAAATTCCAAAAAAAAACCCTTGCCTTTCTTCAGAAGCATCA
>JAMKCH010064405.1:0-17432 GCA_023653785.1 Ophioderma brevispina
CTGGGGGGGGATGATATACATGATGAGTAGGGGGATATCCCCTCCTACAATATACCAAAGTTTTGGCTACTCTAGCTCCATCAGAAAATAAAGATATCCCCAAATTTTTCCAGGGTTAACAGTTTTATCACGGACATACTGACACACGGACGAGCCCATTTTATATTCCCCTCCCGAACTTCGTTCGGCGAGGGAACAAAAAGGGATTGAGCTTGTAGGCTTGGGCGGAAAGGCTGTCACCCCGAGATCTGACCACACCTGCGGGGGAGACTTCACTCCAACCGCAGCACGGCTTCCGAGAGGACCGCCGCAAAAAATGGGGCCGAAACTCTAAGGGTTAGCAGCCCCGGTCCCGCAACTGACCTTCCACCGACTCGTAGGACGATGCGGGACCCTATATGGGTCGCCCCCAGGCTCTGCAATGGGTCTCGTAATCCCACCCATGCGAATCGTCCTCCTCTCCTCCGGCTTCGTCGCTACCTCCTGCTGTATTGCCGGTTGGGTTGACCTCCCCGTGGGAGGATTTCCGTCCAAGGGACCTGCGACCCCTGGTGGGGCGTCTCCTCCGGCGGCGGGCGTGAGGAGCCGTGCGAGTTCAGAGTAAGTAGCCTGCAGAGTGAAACCCCTGTGCCATAGATGCCAGGGGCAACAGCCATGCACGGCTCTGCGGCTGGTTCGATTGCCTGGTTTCCCCTCCTCACTTTGTGGGAGGAATGAGGAAGGGCCAGGTACACGGTTTTCGCCGTGAGGACCTTGACATTTACAGAGGGGGAACAGCGTTAAGCTAGGACCCCCAACCATCCTCCATCCTCTCGTCTAGGCCCCTGTAGGGGCCGACGGAGGTTGGGATGGATCTCGGGCTCCCCTCGACCGTCCGGTCTGAGGGAGACCCGGTATAAATTGTCCACTAGACGTGGAAGTGGCACGCTAGGATCTCTTTATGTTGTTGGTCGGGACACTGTTGTCGCCGACCAGGTCGACGCCTGGCCCGCCCTGGACGACTTACTCCGGGCGGAGCTAAGACCGAGGTTCGGGTCCACCTTCACTTTCGACCTGCCTGCGGCTGGTCGTTTGGTAAGGGTGGTAACGTCGACCAACAATCCTCGACGGAGGAGTGGGAAGGTCCTCCTCCGTCCCGAATCATATCACCTCCATCCTCTCCCCTTTTTGAGGTGGAGGTGGACGCCGACTCTCATCCCCCCGAAAAGAGCTCGCTATCGCTAGCATCAATGCTAATAGCGTCCTCGTGACCCTGTGGGAGGTGGCTCTTTTTATTAGCCGCGAGTCACTCGGTCGGAGGGATCTTTGCGTTTTTGCGGCAAGTGCCGCTCCGGTCGGCTCCAATCCCTCAAGGATGAAGGAGAGCGGACCCATGACAGAGGGTTCTGCCAGCTGTCGCAAGAGATTAAGAATACTTTCCCCCTTTGGGGTGACGTGTTTGGGTCTCCAGACAAGGCAGTGATGTCCCGGCCTCTGAGCTCCACTCCCGACCATTGGGGCGCTCATGGCTACCGTTGTCCTCACTTGCTTTGAAATGCCTGCCCCTTAATGGGCTTGGTCTAGGGAGCGGTCCGGTCGGGTCTCCGCCCTGGTTCTGCACATGACCTGGATCCTCCCCGACCGTGACTCCGACCTGGGACTGGCCTATAATAGGCCTGTTCTCAAGGGAGCTGGTCTAGGAAGCTACCTGGTCGGGTCTCCGACCTGGGTCCCGCCACGACCTGTGGGCATCCCCTAACCGTTAGCTTCGAGCTCTCACCTGGGGTGGGGCTCGAGAGTCCCGCCCGTGTGGGAGCCTTCCAGAGATTTTACCCCCCATCGGTCGAGGTCCCGACCTGAAGTCCCCGTACCGACCTGGGCGCCTACTGGACCGGAGCTCGACTGGGGTTGGCCTTGGGGCCTGCCCTCGAGGAACTGGTCAAGGGATCATCCCCTGGTCGGTAGCTCCTCGACCGCGTCGCCGTCGGGCCGCGCCTTATTTGTGTCGTTGCCTCAATATTTACTGCCTGACAACCGTCGTCAGTGACTGTTACTCCTTCTTGCCCGTAAATCCTGCCCAGCTTAGGCTGGTCGGTCGAACCCGGGGGGTCCCTTTTTTTTTCTTTGAGGACCGCGCACCCTGGGAGTTCTCTTTAGAGCTCTTCAGGAAGAGCGGAGATCAGACACGACTGCGGACGCAGGGTGGTCGAGGGGGGGGAACCTTGGGCTATTCCCCTCTTCCTGTTCTTCCCCCCATTGGGGGCTCGCTGAGGGAGAAAGGACTCCTTGATACCCGGGCGTGAGTGCTTCGTCGATGACAACTTGTGTGGGACTGTAGTGTCCTCCTTGTCCCTAGCCGAGGCCTCCCTCGCCAGGTTTCTCACTGACTTGGGCTTTTTTGGCCTTGAGGGCCTACTACCTCAAAACCTTGGACCAGAACCCGACCCCCGAAAGAGCTCTACCATCGACCGGGAACCCGTGGGGCTGCCCTTAGAAGAGTTCGCCCGACCTATGGAGGGGCCCACCTCCTCCCCTGTAAGCCCGACGGGAGAGAGACCACTCGACCATGTTCCCCGACCATCGTACCCAAGTCCCGACCTCTGTGAGGAGGGAGGGGATACGGGCGGACTTCCTATGTAAACTCGATCATGGGATGGTTGGGGGCGGTAAAGCCCCCGACATCCGTCCTCATTTTAGGCATCCATGTGATACCCATATCCCCCCGGGGGGAACTGGGGAGGGGGGAGGGTCAGGGGCGACTTGTACGTGAACTCGAATGATGGCAGGAGCGGGGAGCCCCAGACCTTCAACTTCAAGTTTTGTAGGAATCCATCGACCCTTCGACCCCCCCATCCCCCCCCCCCCCCCCCCCGGGGACCCCCGAGCAATACCATGGTGGAGTGGTTGCCCGTGATGCTATGGGAAAAAGTTCCCCCACCTTCCCGAACACAAAAGGGAGACCTGGCCTTGGGACCTTTATTGGGGTCTGGCGGTGTGGGGGCTGGAACCTGGGACTGTGTTTGGATTCCTGGGCTGTGGGGTGGATGTCTGTTTTGCCTGGCTCCTTTTTGTTATATCTGGGAACCTGGGTTGTTTCTTGTTTTTTAAGACACCTTTTATTTTTTTTCCCTTTTTTCGAATTATTTGTGTTGTTTTGTCGTATTATGTTTTCCCATTTCCTTTTTATCGATTTTTTTGGTTTTTGTTACTGCCTTTATTCAGTTTTTGCCGTTTGTTTTTTATTTACACCGTTTGGTATTGATTACTTGTTGTTTCTTTCCCTTCCCATTGCCTCTTTTCCTTGTAATTGGGTTATTGATCTTGCTCTGTGGTTTCTTCTTTCGATTGCGTTCGGGATCGGTGTTTTTTACTTAGCCGATTGTTTTTTTGTTCTTGTTATTGTTTTGGTGTTTTTTCAGGTTTTATCAAGGACCTCACGCTTGCCCCAGACAAACCCAGGGGACCTGAAAGGAAGAGGCTTAATAGAAGACCCACTTTCCGGTTTGAGAAGGGGGGTCCAAAACACTTTTAGATCCGTCCCAACCCACCCTAGTCGAATGGAGACTCTCGTGAAAACTCCATTGTGGGGTGACCCCCAATCTGACTCAACCTTCCCCAAAAAATCCTGCATACGGGAACCCCGTGACACCCCCACAGACACCCATAGGATAGGCCCCCGGTGGGAGAAGCGAGCCCCAGTGGCACAAAGGCAAAACAGCCAAAAATGAACTTATGGCCCACAGGCCATCAACATCTGAAAGTAAAAAACATGGAATATCAGTCCTGAAAGATCCGATCAGGATCTTTTTACCATACCTAAAGATAATATCATATTTTTGACCAAACGCATATCATAAAAACCGTTTTTTGGCCACGACGGCTTACCTATCAAATACCTCACATGGCGTATCACGGCTAACAATTTGTTTTACACACATTTTCCTGGCCTAGCCGATCAATTAAACGTTGGAGAAGGTTTGGTAAATCATCCTTTCTTCCGCGAAAACGCCTCGTCATAAAGACGAGGATAGAAGTGATTTATAAGCCATAGGGACCGCACAAATCTCTCGGGCTCGGATAGGCGGTCTCTTCGATGAATACAATTCGATTATGGCGAGATAAAACATTGAAAATTACATTTTAACTGCAAATAACCCTAAAATCTTAGGCACTTTTTGTCTAGGATACTTAAGTGTTCGAATCGACGTTTCTTTTAATTGGGAAGTTGCCGCTATTTGCCGCAGATTGAAGATTTTTTCCGGTAGCGTCAGCGAAACAGCATGGCTCCCATTTGAGAAACAATTTTGATAAGGACGACTCATCCGCGCATGGGCTGTGAGTTGCCCGAAAAGTAATGCGTGCTATCGGCGGACTATTTTCCGCTTGCGAAATTTTTAATGGGGTATAGAGGTTTCTGGTCAAGCCCAAATGAGACATTTGGCAAAGTAAGGTCGCGGAGGGTAGCTATCAAGCGCAGTGTATTATCACTGGACTGAATTATCAAGAGAAATTCTAATCTTCGGCTGGTGTGACAGACGCTGTTAGATCACTTGAGTGTATTGTGCCGTCAATAGGCCACGGCTGGATTTCCTTTCGACCCGTATAGAGATGGCACCGTCGGGCTACTCAAAAAAAAAAACCTGATAATCTTCCACTTCACCATGAATGGAAGGAGTGGATAGACCAGCCAGTCGTATGTAATCCTAATCCACTCGTATTTACATAAATCACGGCCCTTATCATCACCAAAAAAAAACTGAGCAGAGGTGGCTGGACGAACTTGCCCTTACCGGTCAATAGCCCTCTTTGCAAACACGTATAAATAAACGTCTGGAAGCTAGATCAACAGGTAGAACTTGACTGCTCTTTGAAGTAGTTATGTTGAGTGGTAAGATGTAGAAGCTTTCAACCGTTGAACGACCCGGATTGAGATCCCTAACGGAGATGGAGCTGTCTAGCCTTGGCCTTTGTCTCTTTAACTTTCTAAAACTTTCTTCCATACTACACGTCCAATTCACAAAGAATTCAGGATCTCCATCTGTATACCTTTGTGTATATTACAAGTCTCTCCTCCTTGAACATAGCTGCTGCACTTCACACACTTTCATGCGGGTCTTAGCTTGTCCTCGGAGGAACTCTTTACATCCAGACCATCTTTGAAGCGGTTCCTTCATTCTGCAACATCAAAAGATAAACTACTTGTAACTGTTGTTAATCGATGGATTACCTGCACCGAGAATCGTATTTCCAAAAGGGTAAGCGAATAGGCCAGAAGACAATACGTACGACAAATAACACAGGGGCACCCCCCAAGATTTGAGAAAATTTGAATTCATCGGCCGAGCTGGGCGTACGCTGTGAGAACACAAAAGACAATTGTTGGCACCTCTAGCTATAGACAAGGGAAAAATAATATAAATATAAAAATGCAAGGGCGCAGACACGAGACAGGACATATCCCCAACAAATGCCCTGTCGGGTCTAGGTGTGGACTACCTAGGGGGGAGCTAAACCTTGCCAAGGAATAAGCCCACTTAACACCAGCAGTACGAGCAGCGCGAAAAAATGGCCTTAGGCTCACTGGCAAAACCATGTGAAGGGATAAACCTACTAATAATCTGATCCTTATGTTAACAGCTTTCCGAATTCCACTCCTTAGAAATCTTCATCTTCCGAATTCCATACTCCTTAGCAAACTTCCGATTCCGGTCTAAAGAAACATCTTCAAACTGCAACCAACACATCATCATCCAAAACTACTCCGACGCCCCGTAGTAGAGTTGATGTTTGCCGATATATATACAATAAACAAATCGCCGAAAATCGGCGATAAAGGGGAAATATTATGTTTAATTATCCCATTAAAATTTTCACATGGTGCCCCAACTGAGACCAGAAAAAAAGCAAAGGTTGCCTGGATGCCATTGACGTCATGGATGGGCGTACCGATGCTACCGTGGGACCGCTACTAGACATGGGGCCCTGAAATTTTTAATGTGTCAATAGGGGTGTCTCAAGGCCTTTTTGAGCACAAAAAATGCCTATTGGATCATTTCGTATGTATATAATAGATAAAATAGAACAAATATTGACTGCTTTTTTCTTCGGAGCATTGGTTGAAACTCAGCCCCGCGGTGGATCTCGAAACCAGAATATGGCCCCTCGGCTTATGCTTCGGGGCATAGTATGGTTTCGAGATCACCTTGGCCTATATTTAAATCCCCAGCGCGAATAAAAAGCAGTCATCTTTGTTACCATCCTGCATCTTCTGCAAGCTACAACGAAAAATCTTTTATTTTTTCAAATGTGTTGTTTCTAGAAACATGCAATGTCATTAAGTTGTGAAGAAAGGAAATCAGACATTTTTTGTGCATATTATTTACAAAAATTAAGGTTTTGACCACAGTTGGTGATCCTTTTTCTGCGTCACAACTTCACGTATAAAACCATGTTTAAGGTAGGATCTCGGTAAAATGGTTTTACACCAGAAGAAAAAGGACCATAAAATCAAATGCCCTAAATCTAAATCAATTTAGATTCCAACTTGACCATATGGTAGGATTAAATTTCTCCACATATTTTTTTGGCGGTTTTGAGACATCGATTTGTTTTAGTGTTTTTATTTATTTTTAAAAAGTCCCTAATTTTTACATTCATAATGTTCCCAGCCTAAATGGAAAGGTGCTTTTAAACTGAAATTCCAGGTAATTGTATAACAAAATACCTAATGCTCACATTGCTGTTTAAATCAAGTGTTAATTTGTTTTAGAAAAATTATTTTAGGGAAAAATCATTTAGGAAAAATTAAAAACAACCTGTAATTTCAAAGAGAAACCATAATCTGCAAAATCTAACGGAGAATTTTCTACAGGACATCGCCCCGGATAATGAAATGGAGGACGCCCTCTGTAGTTTTCATGAAAGCAGAAGAACTTGAAACATTCCGCATTTTAAAGGGACATTTCCAAAGTTTAACTTTTGCCAGTTTTCAAAAAATCCCACTTTACATAAATCCCCTAAAGACGGTTTTATGTAAAATTATAATACAGGCTTCAATGGTTAACTGCAATTCAAAATACGAACCCTTCCCCCCCAAGAACCACGATGCCGCTTTGGAAAGGAGGTGCTTTATATTATTAAGCAATATATATATGATGGCATTCTGGTTCTTGGGGGGAAAGACCCTCATTTTTGCATTTTTGTTTTCTGGGGGCCTGAACACTCAATGGATTGCTAAACACAACAACATATACAGACCTACCATGCCCAGCACATTGGTAAGGTATGCTAATCTAGCAAGGGATCTGTTCAAAGCTTTATGGGCACATGTAACGACCGCTTACCTTGCATGATCCTGTGTATCATAAATCATACTAAAATACAAGGTGATTCTTGGTTCAATACAATGGTGCATGAAAGCTATTGAACTGTGCCATGGAATTGTTGATTTTATATGCTCATAGCGCTAGCTAGCTTGCTCATGATATAATAGCGCGGTCATTTTGGGCCATTGTGTTGTATTCCAGAGTCTGCTTTGTGTGAAGACAGTTACGTAATCGCAAACCAGTAGCATAAGCTAATGGGTATTTGGTTATTGTTAGTTAAGGGCTCCCTCGTGTAGCCTCTTTGTAGCTTATAAAGACAAGGCATGTATATACGTCACCTACAAGCTCTATAACAAAGGGCAGACGCTATGCAACATCTTCCTGTTTCTCTTCTGTTTCTTCATTTAAAAGACTTCATAAATGGTCAGTGAATGGAGGAATGCTCTAGGCTTAGCTTTTTCCAGAGAGCATGCCCCTAACTTTCTCAACTTTTGGTGTCAGTTTTTCTGATACAAATGTATTTTGGGATAAAAACACATTGCGTATATGTTAAAGTAGTTGTAAAACACCAACTCAACCTTGATGGTGAAATATAACTATTATGATTTATAGAGGCCTCCTTCTCTCCTTATCCCGGCGATGTCTTGATTTCCTTTCATATGACACCACCTTAGTCATCACCAAGGGATTGTAGTTCCTTCTAGGAACAATTCCTGAAAATGGAAAACTTCGGTATTCCTAGAATATACTCAGCCAAAAAAGGTGTTTGCTTTGCGACCACCTGTTCTTTGTTTTTGATTGACAATGCAGAAAATCAAAATTTTCTATGGATATTTGATATTCTTTAAACCATAAAAACAAACACAACCAATCTTATAACACATCCAATTACTTGAGAAAGAATTGAAATAAAATGTGTAGTTTTTCACAAAATTGCCCCTTTTGGTCCATTTCTATACTTGTGCCAAATCAGAATTCCCTGTACAAAGTCTATGGGAATTTTGAAAATGCATTTATGTGACCTATCTCTCCAAAACCCGTTTTTTGGAAAAATTAAAATTTGGCAGCACATGTTTCTTTCACCTCTACTACATTTCATGGATTTTAATGAGATCTGGCACGAAGCCATAGCCGTGAATCCAAACCTTAACTTGGTTTTTAAAACTGTCTGGTTTTCAACTACGGACGCGCCGGTTTTTTAACCGATCCAGCCTGAAAACAACATCAGGGTCTTGCTTAACAAGTCAATATTTTTAATTACATCATTGGGTACAAACCTTGAGGGTGGTATCTCAAAGGGAGTTACCTTTAGAACCCCAAGTTAAAAACCATGGGGTTAGTCCTATCATGAGTGGCGTTTTTACCTTTCAACATACTCCTGAGGTTTTGCTGTAACAGTGAGAAAATTCTACATGGATGGGCCTGGACAGCCCATCCACAGGCTTTTCTCACCCACCCTTTTTTCAACTTTTCATTGAAAGTATTTTGAAAGAAAAAAGGTCCATTTATAAGGAAATTAACCCGCGGTTTAAAACTGGGTTTAAAGTTGGACTCCCTTTAGAATACCAGGCTAATGGTTTTCTTACCATGGTCCATGATTGGATATGTTCATATTATAAGCCAATCAAATTGGGCCGGTAGACCTGAGGGGGTTAAAGCAGCACTAGCACATTTTCACAAAAAATGAATTTCTCTTCAATTTGCTCTCAAATGATAGTCTTGACCATTGGACGAATAGAGAATATTTTAACACTAAAAATAACATAAATACCATCAAGCAGATAGTGACATTTTAATAATAGACCATTAAAGAGACATCCAGGAAATTTGTAGGCTAACTAGTTTTCCATAACTAACAACACATGTGTCTATTACATAAATCTAGACTCATACTCATTGATAATTTAAATGATTGACATTTGTATCTATACCCATCTTGAAGGATCATGTAGCTCACTTGCATTGTGTATTTCAGTTACTTTCAGAAGCAGGACTTACTGTGAAGCCGGCAAAGTGTCTGAAGTTGCCAAACAGCAGTGTGAATACTTGGGCATTGATTGGAAATGGCATCTTACGCCGATGCAGACAATTGAGGCTGTTAGTATTTTCCCCCTCGTCCACATCACTAAGAAAAATGTGGGGCATTTCTAGGCCTTAAGGGCTATTATAAGGAATTCATTAGGAACTACGCACCATTGAAAAACCGCTCACTGATCTTACCAAGAAAAAGTTATTCCATCCAACAATGTGGTTATTGAACCTGAATGTGAGGATTGCATTTCATGCTCAAGCGTGTTTGACCAACACACTCTATTCTGGCAACAACCTGATTTTGATAGGCATTTATTTACTACAGACCCTCAAATTTTGGCATTGGTGATTGTGCTTAAGTCAAATTGACGTGAAGGAATAGCGCATCCTATTGTATTCTTCAGCATGAGGGAAATTGTCGGCAGCCGATAACGATACAGTGTCCTGAAAAGGAATGTTGGGCAATTGTTTGGGCAGTTCAGAAATTAGAATAACTCCTTGATAGGCTTCAATTTTTCAAAATCATGACAGATCATCAGGCACCGAAGTGGCTAGCTAGTACCAAGTGTACAATTAATCGTTTGATGAGATGTTTCTTTTATTACTTCGAGTTCACCTTTGAGTAAGGTCCGTAAAGGGCTAGCAAATGGTATGCGATGGGCTCAGTAGAGCAGAATAGTTTATAGTGTTCAAAATATGTGTTTGTATTACATTAGGCAGTGAATGTGGTTAACATATTATTGTAATTTTAATCCACAACTATAATGATATACTGTATACTAAGTCGAGTTGTTAGGGAAACAATAAGATTTCCATGCATCTGTGATGACTTATGTACATCAGTTGGGTGTGACAAAGTATTTTTTATATTTCTCATCATTGGAGACTGGATATGGACTGTTTAATTGTTAATATTGTTGCCTGTCCATGTCACAACCCTAACGCCCTAAGTGAATTCTGGAAGATTTATTTATTTGAACGTTTCTGTTTTGGAACATTTCTACCTGAAATTGGACAAGTTCATTCTTCAAATCTCACATGATCTCAGTATTGACATTTACCAGCGGAAGTCTACAAGTGCACTCCGGTCGACATACAAATGCAATCTTAGAGGTGATCCTTCTTTTCCGTATGGGATGTAATGGACTTGAATTTGACTCCTGTGTTATTATATACAATATGAATGACTTGTCATTGCACTATAATGACCAAGAATTCTTAATTTATTTATTTTCATAGTATTTGCATCGTTTATAATAGGCCTTACACGGTCTATTTCAGTTTTTAGAAGACTGAACAGTCTTTCATCGGGTGGAGGCATGTCATGTTTGTCAGGTGTATATAATGGGGGAAAATAGGTATTTGGGCCTATAAATATTGTTGAAAAATTTGAATTAAATATAAAATGTTCCTTTTTGATATTACTTCATGTTGCATCCTAGAACATGTGCAAACAATATGTGGTAGTGCATTGAAGTTAAAAGCTTGGGTGTGGCTGCAGAAAACGCCATTGTTGTGCAATGACCCATGCTTCCTGTGAATGCTTTAAAGGGTAGGCTTTACTAAGGCACATGTGTTTAGACATGTTGATGTTGTGTGTTAGCATGCCTGCAAAAGCTAGTCCTGATTGGTCACTAATAAAGCTTGTATTGAGTGCAGAATTTAAATCAGTCTTTTGTCTGGAAGTCGAGGAGAGAGATTGTAAAGATAAATTGCAGTCATGAATATATGTGGAAATCAGGAGAAGAAATGTAAAAGAAGTGTTCGGCGGTTAAATTTTACAAGGACGCTAATGCGACGGACAAGTCTCCGCACATGTAATTGTGTGTACAGTTTCTTCATCAACCTCAGTAAGTGCGGTAAATGGTGGTTCTCCGGCCGTTGGGATAAACGGGAAAAAAAACATCACATTCTGTTTACCCATAACGGCACGAATTTTGAGCTTAATTTATTTCAGGTGATGGGCTTTAATGTATATACAAGCTTTAACACCATGCAAAACATCATTTTGAAAAATTCTAGAGGGCGCAATATTTTGCAAATGTGCCCAGTGTCCTCTTTTAAATTTATCAATAATCAAAAGCCATAAAATTGGCCAATGCTATGAGGGTTAAGGTCCCTACCTGCTTGTATGCTAATGCCGGTGCATATGAGACTACCCCCAAATAAAGACGTTCTGTATAATGAAGAGAGCAGCGCCACATACTCTGGCAACCTGTTGAAAGAAACTTTTATTGTAATACTGGGAGGAATACAATTTACACAAAAAAACATTCACTTTTTTTAATTTTGGATTTTTAAATTTTTCAAGGAATCTGTGCATGTATAATGCATATACCAATCATTGGAATTTTTTGAACATATGAACGCATCAACAACATCAACCCAGATTTGTGTGTTGATTGCGTTTTACATCCTGATGGATGTTGAGCCTTCTGTGGTCAGTTTGGCAATTGAACTGTCAATATTTAGTCAATCTTACTTTAATAACAATGTCAACAATTTTGGTTGATTTCTGCGAGAAGTATCTGAAACAAAATTTTGTCTGATTTTTGCTATAAAATCAGGTGATCATATAACATTTTCACCCCAACGTTGATTTTAAAGCAATACAGCACAGTTTTGTCAAGGGGAACCTCCAATTTTAGAAAAAGTTATATGGCCCCCTCCCCTACGATGGATTCAGCAGCCCTTGACGGAATAAATAAACTACATTACAAGGGTGCAGATTGTGATGTGGTGGGGGGGGGGGGGGAGAACGGGCGGGGAGAAAAGATGGCAATCTTGCCCCAATGGTTCCAAAAATGTGAGATTTTGCACCGTTGCATGGTAATTGGCAAGTAAACTATACCTGTGAATGTATGCAAAAGAAGGAATTTTGTTGTAATTAGAATAATTAATATGGGGATCCTGAGAATAATTCCAACTGCTCTTCATGCCACTCAATATGAAATATCTCGGAAAAATTGCGCCAAAGTACATGTCTATACTTAACCATTAGTTGTTCAGTTGGTTCAGGCAAGTCAAGTCCGAGGTCATTTTAGATGAGGTGGCACTATTTCTCAATGAATGCCACTTGGACAGAAAAAATTGGCATTCAACAGCTCTGTCGTAAATTTCAAACTGATATGCCGATCTAATTACAAAATCACTTCTTTTATGACAAATACACAATTTTGACATAACCATTCAATGTAATAGCGTACTCACAATTACCACCATACTGTGGCAAAATGTTAAATGTTTGAAAATTGTGGGCAACTCCTTCAAAAACTTTGCTGTATGCTTTAAGTCCAAAAGACACAATGGAAATTGCTAAAATGTGTATGGTACACAACTAAAAACTTTTCATGAAAAAAGTATATTCAAATTCCTTGTTTTGACTGGTCTTACTTCTTTCACAATGTAAAATACCAAAGTTTTTGTTTCTATCACATCAAAAATGGTGATTTTTTAACTATCATTCCATGTATACGTACTAACAACAATTACCACCACTACTGTGCAAAATGTTAATTTGAAAATTGGGGGCACTCTTCAAAACTTTGCTGGTATTGCTTTTAAAAGTCCACAAGACACATGAAATGCTAAATGGTATGGTACCTAAAAACTTTTCATGAAAAAAAGTATTTTCAATTCCTTTTTTGACTAGGTTCTTAAACCTTCTTTCACCAATGTAAATACAAAGTTTTTGGTTACAAAAATATTAAAAAAAAAATGGTGAATTTTGTTAACGATCCATTATTAAAGTTCCCATGGTGGCCCGATTGCTATTAGCTTTGTCCCCAGGTACCCACACAGATTTTACCAGAAGCCTGAGTGGTTAAAATGATTGAGGGGGGAAGTCTAAGTGAGAGAAGCTACTTATTTTCTCATTTACCCTGTGATATCTTAGGGCTAACTAATGTTTTTGGGTTGATGTATGAGTGAAAATTACTCCATTTTGTTCGACCAATGTTAGTTTTTACACAGTATTCTTCCCTGTGTCACCCACCTTATAATGGATTTGGAATAATTGCTGTAAAACTTTTTCGACAGGGGTATTTGATCAAGATCATTCGATAAGATAAAATTTATATAATAGACAAGACGAAAATTCATGAAAGAAACTGCATGAGGCATTTTTTTCGTAGAAGCATTTGAAACATTGTTTTTTATGCTGATCACGACTGCCGGTTCTTTCTGTATTTTGAAGTGGAAAACGGTTCAATTCCACAAGAAATTCAAAATGGCCAGCCGGAACATACCACTAAAAATTGTGTCAAAGATATAAATTGGTAATTTTCCACATTTAACAGACATTAAACTTACACCTCTATTCTACTAACACAGATTTTTGGAACTGAGTATATTACCACTAAAATTCTTAATCATAAAATCTAGCCTAAAAAAGGGTAAAATTGGACCAAAATAATCAAGATGGGGCCGGCCAAAATAAATCGAACAAAACTTACAAACTATTTTATGCAATACATCCCAACAATACTTTCAGTGTTAGTAAACATACTGTCTCTTGAAAGTGAGTATATTGGTGAGTGTATTATTAATTATCACATTCTCAGCTTAAGTTGTAGCCCAAGGGGTAATGTTTTATCAAATTCAAAATGGCCGCGAAAAACCATAGACCCCTTGTATAGGTCTAAACGCAGGATTGTAAAGGCACTTCACTACCTGTTTTAGTATAGGGTTGTTTTGATACAACTTTCCTCGACTTATATTTTGGGTATGCCAATTAACTTTCTGGCTTTGAGTGGCAAAGGGAATCAAAACTTCAAAATGGCTACCAACATCATCATTTATCACTGAAAGTCAAAAGGTGAGGTATTGGTTTGCATACTATACGGGCATACTAGTCCGTCTGCCCAGAAAGTGCTGTTTAGCAATCAAGACTTACAGATGTCTTTACGAATGATTTCCAGTTCTCGTCCTGGTGTAGATACAAGAGAAGTATATGTTTATTAGTCCAGATTTTATGTATGCAAAGTAAAATTAATTATTTAAAAAACTGTCAGATGAAAATGTCACAACCCAGTTGTCAGAAATATTTCAAAGGGAATTATATACAATGCATTTAAAAAGCCCAATAGCATATCTCCCCAATATCAGAATTACCGTTCGTCCAGAATTAAAGTAAAGAAAATATGTGGCCATTACATTCTGTTTATCCTTTCGAATTTACTTTTGAGAACTAAGACTGCAGCCAACATCAGCCTACATTCGGCATACCTCATTTCAGTAAACTAAACTAACAGTACATTATGTCCTAACCTTTTGACACTTGTTCCTTTTGAACTAAGCAAAGAATACGATATTTTCAAGTGCTGACAACTATCAATGTAAAATTATTCTATTTTTTAATCCTTAACCTCAAAGAGTCTGCATTATTATGTCATCACACTTCACAATATCGCACTATAATTTTAGTATTACTTCAACCTCAAGTTTGATACGTTCCACAAATTTTCATGTATTTTTAAGTAATCGTTTCTTTTTTTGCCTGCAGTTGGACTAATTTTTGAATCTCTAATTGCAACAAGTAGAAAAGGAAAAGTGATCTTTTGTTTCATTTAGATCTTTCATTTATGGACCGAATATGATTCAAATTATTAAACGTTTATTAAAAATCGCAATTCGTTTTCTTCGAGTTTCCAACCATCTTATGTCTAACTTACTTCCCAGGAAGAGTTCATCAAGTAATATATCAATCCGTAAACTGATTTCAAATACTATAATTTTAGAACACCATACAAAAGGTCATAATCTTCATTACATTTACAGAAGGTACATTCTCTGTTCCGGAAATTTTCAATTCGTAGCTGATTACTCTACAATAATAGAACTATATAACAGAATGATTGGAAGCAAGCTATTTTTTTAACTCTATCTCTCCTTTTTTGAACATAAGACGTTGGTCACAATTTCTTTCCACTCAATTATCTTCTCAGTAACTAATGCAGAAAGGCTTTTCTTTGTTAGATTCAACATCTACAGATGTCTTTTTCGAATTTTGGGAATCTGTTTCATATTCATAAGCATATTTACTTTTGCCGTTATGTATCAGTTTCGCACTAAATCATTGACCTGTATATCACTATAATTTCCCCAGTATGCCTTGCTGGCTGTACTTACTTTGTGCCTTCTGCTTATACATGTATTTTTTGTGCATGATTTTTTGCTGTAATTAGTGTACTGACCTTTCTTATTCCAGAACACCGTTTATTTTGCGCTCGGTCGTGCCTTTATACCAGTGTTGCAACTTGGCCAATAATTCATCAGGTTTTTTTGTATATTTTTATACTAAGGGCGCTTCCTTATTAATGTATGCAGATGTATTTTGCCTGTTCTCCTTTTGTTATTTTTTTTCCCTAATATGAATTAAATTCAGTACACTATTCGGCCTTTTATGTTATATTTAGGGTTTATAATTGCTTTAATTTTATGTTAACTTGCCTCGATGTACTCACATGCCGCCAATGTTCCGGTTTTTGCTCCACTATTTTTTGTAATGTATGTTTTTATATGTATATGTATATACATAATGGTATGTTTATGTGTATATAGTATATAAATGTATATGTTATGGTGTAACTCTGGTAGGTGCATGGCTGTTTTTAGTGACTGACTTTTTTTTTTTGAATTTTTCTCCATTTCTTGGATTTTTATGCATTTTGCTCTGTTCTCCTTGTTAGTTTTCTCCCTTAATATTGAATTAAGCAGATACCCCTATTCGCCCTTTTGTTGTTATATTCATGGTTTCTATTGCTTTAATTTTACGTAACTTGCATAGTCCATTATCTAAAACTCCGTGCATGATCTCACAACCTTGACTCACTTTCTCGCACGTTCATGATCTGGCCGTCTTTGTGGCGCGCGGTATAAAACGCCTTCGTTTTAAGCCAGCGTGCGCGGTTGACTGATGTGACAAATCTCGGCGCGTGACGTCAACTGCCCGGAGGAAGGCAAATGAGGTATGTTGTCTTACTTGTTGCAAAATTCCGGACTGCTCTACTATTCGCTGTACTAGTGCATCGCTTTATGTTACCCTCCATTCCTTCTCGATCGTACTAGGCTGTATATCACACGGCCCTTGCTTTTTTTCCTTAGTACCATAATGTCACGTAGTCACTTGCAATAACCACCATCCCCTGTGTTATTTTTGCAGTGTGCCCTATATGTTTTTTTATCATCAATATCCCTACTCATAACCATATTTACTTGCCTTATGTATCAGTTTATCGCAATATCATTTCAAGAGTATAGTCACTATATTTCCGTATGCCTTGCCGGTGTACTTCCTTTGTGGCACAACTTCTGCTTCTACATGTATGTTTTGTGCATGATTTTGCTGTATTAGTGTACTGACTTTCTTATTCCACCGTGTAGTTTGCTCGCTCGTGCCTTTATACCAGTTTACAACATGGCCAGTGCTTAATTCGGGTTATTTTTGTTTTATTTTTTTTTATACTATTTGGCGCTTCCTCATTATGTATTTTCATAAGCATTTTGCCTGTTTCTCCTTGGCCACTTATAATTCGTGTTTTTTTTTGTTTAATTCTTTATCATTATTTGCGGCTTCCGTGTTATGTATTCAATATTTCATTTTGATTGCCTGTTCATCCTTTGTTAGTTTTTTCCCTATAATATTAAATTACGAGTCAGTACACTATTTGGCCTTTTAATGTTATATTTAACGGGTTTACAAATTGCTTTTATCTTAGTTAACTGGCTAAGCCCATTTATCTAACTCCGTGCAATGATCGCACAACCTTGACGCAGCTTTTACGCACGTGGCAAGATTCGCCGTCTTGTGCTCCGCAGTGTATAAACGCCTTCGTTTTAAGCCAGCTTGCGCGGTTTACTGGTGGTACCGTCAAATATTTTTGCACGACGGTTCCACTGCACGGATGGGGGACAAAAAAGGCAATGAGGTATCACCTTAGCTACATTCAGTATTTACTTCTAAATTTATTTAATACTGAATAGATGACTTAGGTGAAACGTTTTATCATCCCGCTCATTACTTCAACTCTCCATCCTTTAGATTTTGTTGAGCAACCATATAGCTACGCTCCGCTTACCACGTCACCGTATTCATTT
>JAMKCH010064412.1:0-72743 GCA_023653785.1 Ophioderma brevispina
GCTATATTTATAGACGTACATGATTTTTGAGTTTTATCTAAGGAATGACGAAGCGGCCACAAGTGACGCAAGTACGTCACCCAATACAGCTACTAATCTGTTAGGTTATCCTGTGCACATGCATGAGAGCAAATTTGCCATCAATGCAGTTTTCTTTCAATAACTAAACAAGCCGTAGAAGATGTTGCTGCATTAGCTAATAGCAAATTAGTCTTATGTTGAACGTGTTTCTTTTAATAATTTTATTAATATCATCGGGTTTATAATTATATAGTTTATATTGCATTTTCAAAAATACTGTCACTGGAAATCATCAGAATCATTTCGCTTCAACTGGGGCACAATCGTATAGCGCAGCTCCTGTCGGCACTTTGATTGTAATAATAATAATAACCAACATTTATAATGAGCTTTTGCCAGAGGATACACAAAAGACAACAAATAAGCAAAGGAACACAAATGCAAAATTACCAACTTAAACAAATAAATTTTACGTTTTCAAGAGTGACTTAACACTTGGTGCACAACGTATGCAGATAGTAAGTTTGTTCCACAGTTTGGGTGCAGCCACAGAAAAGGCTTTGTCTCCAGCAAATTTGTGAGTCCTAGGAACCTTAAGGTTTAGACCGTGACCAGAACGGCTGGTTACAGAACCAAGGCGAAGACTCATCTATGTACTGGGGACAAAGTCCATTTAATGATTTATACACATGCAAAAGAGTTTTGAATTTGATACGTTCGCTGATGCGAAGCCAGTGAAGTTCATTGAGCAGAGGATTAACATGAGCAGATTTTGGTTTCAGATATATAAGACGCGCACATTTGTTCTGGAGATTTTGGAGACTATTAAGGTCTTTTTAGCAATGCATTTGAAAAGAATATTACAATAATCAATACGCGATAATATTAAGGACCGAACTATCTTGGCGTACACGTCTCTTGATAAATCTCAATAAATCTACGAATCCTGTACAAATTGCGAATCTGCCAGTTAATTGATTTGCACAGGTTGGTGATATGTTGAGACATTCACATTTGTTGGTCAAAACAATGCCCAGATTTCGGATGGTAGAAGAAGGTGATATAACGGCATAATTAACGTGAAGGCTGAGGTCTTATAGCCTTTCCTGGTGATGAACAGAAGATATGATAAAAAACCTCAGTCTTGTCAGGGTTAAGCTTGAGCTTGTTCATAATCATCCACTTGTTGATGTCTTTGATGCATTGTGAAAGTGTGAAAATTGCGCAAGCGACGTCCCCTGGGATATTTGGTTTGACAGTGATATACAATTGTATGTCATCCGCATAAATGTGATACTTAAGATTATGACTACGAAGTATGCGGCCGATACCATGCGTGTAAAAAATAAAACCCAATGGGCCCACAACTGATCCTTGCGGTAGCCCATACTTCAGGCAGATGTCATCAGATTGAGCACCAGTAACAGATATCCTGAAAGATCGATTGTTAAGATATGAAGAAAGCCATTGTTGTGACACTCCACCAATGCCAAATTCTTCAGAAACCCTCTGCAGCAAAATTTCACGATCAACAGTATCGAATGCTGAAGAGAGGTCGAACATTATGAGGAGAACATCCCTCTGGTCGTCCAGAGAACGGGAAAAATCATTATGAACACAAGCAAGAGCAGTATCTGTACTATGACGTACCTTATAGGCAGATTACATTGGTTCACTCAGACAATATTTTTCGATTGTTATATTGTAATACAGCACATTTCTCGATTACCTTTGAAGGTGAACTAAAGGTTTGCAACTGGGCGATAATTCTTCAACTCGTTTTTGTTGAGCGGTGGTTTCTTTAAAACAGGTATAACGATAGCTCTGTGCAGGTCATTAGGAAAAAATCCCAGAAGACAAAGACATGTTGACCATTCTAGTTAGAGTAGGAAGTACAATATTCACATGCGGTTTAAGGAGCCATGTCGGCATTACATCAAGAACAAACTGTTTATTTGAATTCCCCAGACAGCTCCCATTCCACTTCTAGGTAGAGAGAGACAAGCGAGGTAAAGTGCCTTGCCCAAGTAGAGCAGGAGCAGAATATCATAGGGGCCTTATTTAAGGAATTCGTTTACCCCTCACTACAGAAAAGGTTTGACACCCTTGGTAGTTAGTATGGACCCGCTATATAAACACTAGGTAGTTAGTTCTCTCAAATTGTGGTGTCACTTTTTCAATAGGGTCCAATTTAAGGTTACACAGGAGTGCAACTTTTAAAATGCGCCAATCATGTTGAAATGTCATATTGTCCGTCTAGTCATGAGGATTCCAAAAATGTATAGTTTGTTTGACTTGGGTCCGTGTTCCTCTACAAAAGTGCACAACACATTGGCGGCATCGGGACTTGAACCCAAGACCTACAAATTTAAATGGTCCGATCATGAGTCATGACCACACGTGCCCTTGATGAACAAGATTTACTTTTCAGTAGGGTTAAAAGAATCGAAAGGAGCCGGAAGGAAATTAGCAATTTTATTTTGACTTTTGTGTGATATTCGAAAAAAAACTTCGGCAAAACATGTGTTGAATTTAGAAGCAATGATGTTAAGGTATGTAATTTTGGAATATTTTCAATAAAGTGAGTAGGACCGGTGGTATTTTTTAGATTTCCCAAGTATCTTATTAATGGAACGCCAAATGTTTTTGTATGAGCTAAATTACTATCATTTCTGCAAGGTATTCTAATAATGTAAGTTTATTCCTGTATTTAACATATTTAATTTTGTTTATTTCAGGAGGGTGTTTTAGATGTTGTTTCTACTTTTGTTTATTTAAATATGCCAAAGTTTGGATGAGCGTAGCCCACTGGTTAGGGTATTCGCCTTTGGTGCAGAAGGTCCCCGGTTCGAGCCCCGGCGGGGCCACTTGCTGGGATTTAATTTGGGATTTGGTTTGTAAGAACTATTGATTAAATTGGAATTTCACTCTTCTCCTGGTTCATTTGGACTTGGGCAAACGAAACATGAGAATACCCCGTCCTTTGTAAAGGACGTTAAGCCGTCGGTCCCATATACAGGAGAATCACACCTGTATATGTAATCGCAGCCAGTTTCGATAAGTGTAGAGTGAAAACCCCTGGTTGTCCCAATTCGTCCTGGACTTTTGGGCATAATTGGAAAGCAGTGTCTGAACACTGAATGATCTACCCAGGCTAAATAAGACCAAAGGGGGGGGGGACCCGTGCTTTGTTTTGTTTAAGCCTTTTTATTTTTCTTTTAGTTTTAGGAACATGTTTATCGTACAATATAGGAAACGAATGTATATACAGGGTGAGTAAAAAAAAATTGACCCTGATTGTGTCCGCCATTTTGATTTTTTTAAGTAACATATATCTAACATTTTTGGTATCATCTGAAAGCTGAGTTCATTATCTTTAATTTACTGCAAAGATCATTCACATTGGTTAGGTATAGACCGAGCTACAGTCGTTTGAATCAAGTAGTCGGTTTCTGCTCTGTCCACGGATTCACATTGAAATGAACGGCGTTCAGCGAAAGAAATCAGTGTCCAGAAGAAAATCAGGCTAATTATTCACTGCAGATTCTTGATTCGAAAGACTGCAGCTCGGTCTATACTTATTCGATTGGAATGATCTTTGCAGCAAATTAAAGATAATGAAATAAGCTTTCCGCAGATACCACATATGTTAGATATATATTATTTAAAAATTAAAAATGGCGGACACGATCAGGGTCAAGTTTTTTTTTACTCACCCTTTATAAATTTGAATATAAGACTCATAAGCTGAATAAAATGTAATGCATTATCCTAAATAGTTTAGTTTCAATCAATAGAGATGACATATTGAGTTTAGTACTTTTGCGAGATTTTGATTAACTGGTGCCATTACCCTTGTGGCATTTATTATTATTTGGTAGATGAAATATTGGGAAACGGTCGGTAACATCACTAAATAAAATACCAGAGGTGGGTGCACGGTGGTGTTTTTATTAACAATGTTTTCGATCAGAGTTGCTGACGGGTGCTTACACGATATACAGGGTGAGTCAAAAAAACTTGACCCTGATTGTGTCCGCCATTTTTGAATTTTTAAATAAAATATACCTAAGATATGTGATATCATCAGAAAGCCTATTTCATTATCTTTAATTTGTTGTAAAGATAATTCCAATCTGGTAAGTATAGGCCGAGTTAGTCCTTTGAATCAAGTAGTCAGCTTTTACCCCTATCCACAGATTCCCATTTGAATGCACGGTGGCCAACTTAACAAATGGCTCCCCAAAATGATGATAAGGGCATGTCTATGTTTATGTCAAGTGTTATCGTAAGGGTGTAAAAGATAGTGATAATGGTAAGTTTTATTTGAAACACTTTTTTCAAGATGTGGCATATTTTGGTGTACAAATATAGACAATACTTTAATCCTCAAAAGGTTGTCACCGATGTCTGTTCCTTCATATGGTATGATTCATTCAACTCCTCCAGAAACAGATACATGTATCAAGTTAATTTTATTCTGCAGTCAATACATAGCCAGATTTTCTTCTGGACACTGATTTGCCTAGCTGTCATAAAAGGGGTGATTTTGTAATCAGAATCGAGATCCACGAGTGTAATTTATCGACAGAGCTGGAAACGCAAAATTTCTGTTCCTCCATTATAAAATAGTGCCACCTCACGAGAATGACCTCCGTAACTTGACTTGCCTCTTATGGAACAACTAATGGATGAACATAAACACGTACATAGCGCTATTTCCCGGCGTAGAAGTATACTCATAGTCCGGCTACAACGTTAAAGAATAGGGCACTCAATTCAGTTGACTCAGCAACATTAGTTTTGCGCTTTATTCCGTTATCGTCTATGGAGCCCGGACTGTGGCTCCCAGCAGACTATATGCTTTCACACGGTGAAAGCATGGACGTAATAGAGGGAAGGACCAACAACACACTAGTTTCAAAGACCCTATCACGTTGCCGCCTTTTGTTATTAAATCCCCATTTACCGGCTTAAGATAATGCGATAATCACCCTCTCAGCAGGAGGGCTGACTGGCCTTCGCTTGAATTTTCTTTATTGAACATCAATTCCTATCAATTTGGTACCACATAATAGCTTAGAATTTATTAATTATACTCTTTTCCATTGGTACAAATATGTAGAACTTAACGATGATGTCACTATGACGTATACGTAATAAAGTTTAAAATACTTGCATAATCGGCAGAAACATTGATATTTTGGAAAATAACTTCAAACAATATTAAAAATTAATATTGTTAACAATTAAACCTTTTCCATCATGTATAAACTTTTGTCTTCATTATACATGTTAGATATGTTGGTAATCATATTTGGTAAAAGAAAGAGGGGACCTGCTATCTTTTGTCCACTAAATCAAATATCTGTGTTATTCCTGTGTCGTACTAGGCGTGTTGGTGTTGGTATTTCCCTCGTGAAAGGGGGGGGGGGCCATTGGCGTAAATTTTCTTTTTGACATTGGGGTGACGGGTTGATGAAAATTTAATGGATGAAATGGGGTTTGCTGAAAAGATCCTTTACTAGCACATGATAAGCGCGCTAAAAAATTGCCATTTAGAAGCTAACTCATTAAATACTAATTGTCTTGAACAAATCCTGCAAAGCGCGACGGAAATTTACCATTTTTAAAAACTATTATGGTAAAATTATGAGGTTATTTTGGGTCAATAACACGTGAATTGGTATCAACCAACATTGGGGGGGGGATGATCGTAATTGACCATCTCCCCCGCATCAAAATTGGGTGGGGGGGGTATATTCAGCTGTCTTGGTAATTTTCCCTGCACAAGAAATTAATAACCGCTTGGTTGCTCGGATTTACCCCATGCGAATTGGGAACTTTGGTCCCGCCGGCTTTGCGATGGTTATCTCGATGTATGTTTGCTGATAAGGGAAAGCGCTGATCCATCCCGATCTGCTGCATCCCTTGAAAGGATGCTAAATGGTTTATGGTAAGGTTGGTTGGCCACAGTGATCAGCGACCATTTCTGAAAGCGCTTAGAGGCCAATCAAATGCGCTATAATAATCTCTGCTATTATATTATTATTAGTATTATATCCCCCATCCCCCCGGGATTACGCCTAGGGGGTGTGTGTGTGGATTGCCACACCCTATCCATCATTTGGGATCAACCCTTTACCTTTGGTATTTACATTAACTCTTTGACACACCGGTTGTGGTTGGGTGAAAAGAAACAAGAGAGCGGTACACCCCCCCCCCCCCTTCGGAAGACGAGGGTTTAATTCATTTATAATTTATACTTTAATAGGTATAAAGTATGATGACTTAATCACATTCCATCTTATCAGATGAAAACTGACATTGGAATCAATTCCACATGGAGTCGGCTATCAACGCCACAGCGTACAACCAATGCCAACATAACCCGAAGTTAAAATATTACAATTTTGGTGGGTTTTCGACGATGTTTATTACACGTGTTGGGCGCGCTTTGGGCACCAGTTTCAGAAGTATACACGGTTCAAGGTACCTTGAACTTTCATCACACCGGTTCCAAGAGTCGGAAGTGATCGGAACATTTTATTATTATTTTCACAGATTTGTAAACAGTTACGGGTCACAAAATCAACCAACATGCAAGCTATTTTTCTACAGAGTCGGAGCTCCACAAAGGAATGACGGAGTTGTGGAGTTTTTTCGGTATTTTCCTTTTTTTTCTTTTCTGAAAAATTCTCCTCTATTTGGTGTCAACCACTTGACCAAAAAAGATGAAACTTGAATGTTACTATGCACTTTTCCAAAAACCCCTACAGTCAGGGGTCACAACATCCGGTCAAGTTTTGTAGACAGCTTTTCCACATAGTCACTCGGCATCGACCGCGGCAAAAGATATAGATCCCAAACGGGTCTCGGTGTAATGCACATGATCACATCGAGTGCCTAGCGTTTTGTCGAGATAAATGGGTAATCGAATTAGGTAATTGGTGTTTTCTGCGTTGTTCTGTCCTTCTTCTCTCTATTAGGTCCATGTCCGGCAGGTATCATCATAGTCCGGGCTCCAAACATAGACGACAACGGAATAAAGCGTGAAACTAATGTGCGAAAGAGTCCGACTGAAAACATCGATTGTTTTATTGTTTCACATTTGTTCCCTTCCCGGACTGTGACCTCGGACAATATCTGCTTGCTACAAAACAAACACTGGCTCCCGGTGGGCTCACTCAACCGGCACCACTGACCGCATGATCGTTACAAAGCTTTGCCCAAAAATGCGGACAAATATGGCACGACATGGTGGTTTAATGACAAGGTTTCCCCACGTAGGTGGTTCTTCCCATTGATAATTTATTTTTGTGATACATGATTGGACGCCAAAACTGTATTACAACAGGGGTTCACATCTTTGTTCGCTCTCGCGTGCCAGATTTGTCCGCGATTTTGGTAACGATCATTACGGTCAGTATCACAGATTGAGTGAGCCCACCGGACACTGGCTATTTCATATTGGAACGCTGTTTCCAGCAGCCGTTGAATTATTATCGGGATCTACGATGTTAATTTTTCTAATTACAAAATTCTTTTCTTTTGCGACACAGACATTTTTTAGCTTTACCATTCACAGGTATAATTTACCAGCCAATTACCAATGCAACTGTGCAAACTTATCTGAATTTTAAGAAAAATTGGAAAGGGTTTTTTTTTAAAAAATAGCTGTTATATTAATTCATTTTGTCGATACGGCATCACATCGATCCTCACTTTCAGTAGGGCCTTCATCACTGATCTGAGCATTAGTCCGAATATGGAAGTTTAATCATTTCATTTTACTGCCGACTTTGGCCTATCCCACGAATGGGCTATATAGTACACAAGCTGAAAGTTGAACGTATAAAACACACTCTAGTCTTTTCTATTTTTGTATCTGTGATTTCTTTCTGATCACAACCGTTTTTTTTTTGTATGCAACACCAGCAGGGTAAATAGCGATAATCCTAATTAGGATTACTAAATATGCAATGTACTGTGGGAAGGTTTTGGCACTTTGTGGAATCCCTGATCTTTGAAGTATCAAGATTATTGTTTAAATAATGGTATGCTTTTTAATTATTCCAGCAGTAGTAGTGTATAGAATTGTGACAATAATTTATTTAGATGCAGTTTATAGGTATACAAGTACTCACCTGAATATAAAAGTTCGGCGGTGTCGGTGCAGACCTTTTTCCCCCAGCGTACATAATTTGAGCTACCACTTTCGCTTTCCAACAAATCCTCAACAGAGTGACCAATCGATCGCCAATCTCCCTTGAAACGAGAATAAATATAAGGATTGGGTGTTTCCATTGTGGAAACTGACCGCTTCCTTCTAGCTAAGCCAGGGGTGCCGACGCCGCCTTTTGGACCTGGATCACCAGTCTCGCCTATATCACCTTTAAGACCACTCGGACCTTGGGAGCCCTGAGGACCAGGACTGCCACCAGGGGGACCAGTGGCACCAGTGGCACCGATCGATCCAGTGTCACCTTTCTGGCCCTCCGCTCCTTGTGGGCCTGGCTGGCCTTTCAAACCCTGTGGACCTTGCAAGCCAACTGCTCCATAAAAGCCCTTCCGACCCAGTGGTCCGGATTCCCCTTTGGATCCCTGTGGATAATCCTTGTTGTCCGATTGAACCAGAATTTCCTATGAGACCCTGTTGGCCAGTTTCTCCTTTCTGCCCTTGTTCTCCGTGTGGTCCAATAGATCCTGCTGGACCTGCTGGTCGTACTGGACCAGGATTACTTATGGAATCGCCATCTGCATAAAAAGAGGGTATAAAATACAAAATTTTGTTAGAAGAGGGTATAACTTTTTGAACGTCTGTTTCTCCAAAGTCGTATGATGTACACCGAACTGCTTCTTCGACTGTACTTAAAGGTGCAAAGAAATTTCACAGGTGTCCATAAAAATTTGAAAGCACTTATTTTTGCACTACTGTAAAGTTTGACATTAAGAATATCCCGTCTGAAAGGATTAAGCTAATAACTATTTCTTTGGTACAAATATTTTAAAATTTCTCATTTCGTATTGCAGCAATACGAGATTCGGCCTATGTTTTCTATTGAATAAGCAAATCAAGATCATTTTTTTTACTTTTAAGCAATCTTTGGATTCCGAATCTATATGAAAGAACTATTAATGACGCAATATAGGAAGGATGCTTTGAAATTCCTCGTTGCACCTTTTTATTTATACTCAAGAGTAATATTTCAACACTGAAACACACAATTTAAAACAAACTCATATCATTTCAGTAATTTACTGCCGACAAAGAATGGCGCATAATAATGTTCATTGGTCAGAACTTTAGGGCTAGGGTTAGGGATTAGGTTTCGGGCAAATGAGCCTTATGTTGGATTCGGACTAATAACCCCTATGCTATATTCGGACTGATGAAACTTCGTACCAATGCACCTTATTCTCAAATCGGTCTAAGGACACTGATGAACCCTGTACTCAATTTAGACTATTAACCTTTTGGACTAACGACCCTTCGGAACAACGAACGGAATTTGTTCATCATGGGTGACCATTCCACTAAAAATCTCGTTGGACGTTGGAATGGATTAGTATTAAATTTCACTTCATGCCTACCCTCCTTAAACGCCCGACCTCAGAAGTGTGGGTTTGCGGGATTAGTATACCAGGTGGGTTAATTACAGGGTAGTCATATTCTCAGCTGACTTCCGTTAGTGCCCAAGGGGGGATCCACGGGACCTCCACTAATTAACTCATTAACGGCTTGGCCTATTTTAATTTTTTGGTATGAGAAGAAGCGCATTTAAAAGTCAGACAATTACAAAAAAATCGGCGCAAAATCCCACGCGTAAAGCGGCCAGCGCGAAAAAAAAAAAAAAAAAAAAATGGGGGGTCCATAGGAACCCCCCCTTGGTCACTTAAGTGTTAATTACAGGGTGTCCAAAAAGGCTACTCGAAAGAAAATTCTCATCAATAAATAAAGTGCAATCTATTGTAGTAGTTTTCTCAGATATTAATGACACCCTTCTTCTTCTTCAATGTGTATCAATAAACACTCAAGATTGGTAACAAAACTATTAAAAATATAAACCATCTCTGTTCATCATGATGTTAACACTCTTTTAAAACTAGATTTCTTTATCTCCACTATACTTTTTATCCCATATTATTTCGACACTCCCTTGAAGAGATACAGTGCATTGGAGAAGGGTTATAAATTCCAAGCTGGTCCGATTTGTGCAATCACAGATATCTAATGAAAGGTTTGAAATTCGGTTTTTGTTAGTAAATATTCTCATCTTAAATTTATAACTGACACAAGCAAAATATGTAATTAATTTATAAACATCGATATTAGTAGAACTTTATATTATATTTACAGTTCAAAACGGTGAATCGCGACAATCCACTCAACATCCGTCATTATGTAATAAACCAAATTGAGCAGATTCGCGATGACGGACGTTGGTTTGACGGATGTTCAGAAAACACCGATTGTTGTTTTCCATAATGACGGATGATGAATAACGCTTTAGTATAAGGAAAATTCAAGATCCGTCACTATATCCTAAACATAATCGCCGATTGCGTATTTTTTCTTGTGACGGATATGATGGTTAACTTTTCCAATGTGTTGCATCCATTTTATCAAGTAAGAATTCATAAATATTAGTTAAAAAAAATTTCGTTTCTTAATCGGATTTGATTGTTTGAATCGTATGTGGGGATAAAAAAAAAAAAAAAAAAAACCAATGATCTTGTTGGGTCCAATGATGAATAACAACTTTTCTTTCGTGATTTTTCCCAAACCGTATATTTTTGGAAATAATTAATAAAAACCGGACATCTAAGTTAATTGAACAGACAATAGTAGAACTTTATATTATATTTACAGTTCAAAACGGTGAATCGCGACAATCCACTCAATATCCGTCATTATGTAATAAACCAAATTGAGCAGATTCGCGATGACGGACGTTGGTTTGACGGATGTTCAGAAAACACCGATTGTTGTTTTCCATAATGACGGATGATGAATAACGCTTTAGTAAAAGGAAAATTCAAGATCCGTCACTATATCCTAAACATAATCGCCGATTGCGTATTTTTTCTTGTGACGGATATAGTGTGTTTTAAACTTTCCAAATGTGTTGCATCCATTTTATTATAAGAAATAATAAAGTAATTAGTTAAAATAATTTCGTTTTCCATTAATCGGACTTGATTGTTTGAATTCGTATGTGGGGATGTGTACGGACCCGTAGAGTTCGCGATTTTTCAAATGCGATTTTCTCAGTTGAAACATAAATTCGTATTTTGTTCAACATTCCGTCACGATGTAATACACCCGACGAATTCTATAAAGTGGAAAAGAACCTTTTAAAAACAATGGAATGAATTATTGTGATAATAGATTTCATGTAGTGTTTGAATTGGGACTCTGATTCAACTATTTAAAGTGGATCAGAAAAATCGCAGTTCAAACACATGATATTGCACCGTGAGTTAAAACACATTAAAGGTCCTTTTAACTGAAGGTGCAATATTCATGCCCAAAAATCTGTTTTCGATACCATTGCAAGTTCTTGATTATTTAATTTAATATCAGAAACGATCCCCATGATGCTTTGAAACAAGGGCAGGTCCAGTTATTAAATATAAGTGACACTTATCATCAGTTGTTCTAAATAAGTTTCATTGTCTCAATGCATACCTACACCCGGACCAAACCCGCTTTGAAAGGGCTTCACAAAAATGGTCAATAAACTGTTGAACAAAAAAAAATCAATTTCACAACCAAAAAAACTTGTCAAACATGAGATTAAAGACAATCAAAACTCCTTATAAAGACAACAAAATAAAAACAAAAGATGCTGAAGTCACAACAGGACTTTGTTATTGTGAGGTTTTATCGCCAATGTTTTTACACCTTTAAGTGGAGAAAATGTCCTCAAATTCCTGTTGCCTGAGAATATGAATAGCGTAAAAAAATTTCTGGTTATATTTATGCCTTCCCAAATGGAGAACCATTTCAACACATATATGCAAGGCACTATAGAGGCCAAAGTGCATAAGAGTGGAACAGTTAGTCGGCAAATCACCCAAGTACTATTGATCACACTAAAAATTGTTTTGGACAGGGTCATTTTTACACTGACTTTCAAAAACTACAATAGGCAAACGACCCGGCATTGTCCGCATCCCTGCACACGTCCGCAGTTCAAATCGATGAAAACAAGCCCATATGTTATAGCATTGGAATTCAATTCCCGTGATGCCAGTAAATGTGAGGTTATACATTTTCTGTGGTATTCGCTTTCTTAAAACAGATAGTAGTAAAACTGGACACAGACTTTTGGAGCACACAATCCAATTAATGATTTGGGATGCTTTAAAAATTGGTGGGATTTCTCTAACTCAGAGACAACGGCTTTCCCAAAAACTTAAAATTCGTCGCTTTTAATTCGTTGTTTTTTAACCCCCAAACACCCTTTAACGTCATATTAAACCAACTTAGATATGTAGTTGACATACCGCAACAATAATACCTGATTTTATAATGAATTCAGGTATTTTGGACCTCAAATCAGGACATTTTTCCAGAGTGTTTTACCCCTTGTTTTACCAGCTATTGAGATCACAGCGATTTTATTGTCTTCTCGTGTACCAGAGAATAACGCATGTTGGCGTGACCTCCTGATTGACTGGGAAAGTGAAGTAAGCAACCCCGTGTTGGCAGCTTTCCAAGGATGCACCTGTTACTTCCTGGAGGACTAAAAGAGACTATATTGATTGAATTATAAACTTACGATCCTATTTCCAATTTGATTTACGATCAAACCCTTCGTGTAAGCCAGTGTAGTAGAAGGTTTTTTATAGTCCGCCGGACTCGCAGTCCACCTACAGCGGTAGAGAATAGGGCACTCGATTCAGTTGACTCTTAACGCAACATTAATTTCTCGCTTTATTCCGTTGTCTATGGAGCCCGGACTATGGCTCCCAGAGGACTATATTTACTTTCACTCCGGTGTGAAAGTAATCATAGTCCGGCAGGTATCATAGTCCGGAATCCATAGACGACAACGGAATAAAGCGTGGAACTAATGTTGCGTGAAGAGTCAACTGAATCGATTGCCCTATTGTTTCACCATTGTTCACGGACTGTTGGCCCTGAGGACCATATCTCCTGCCACACCGATGTAGAAGTAATTATGGTCCGGCGTACTCCCTGTACAACTGAAAATTACCCTTTTTATTGATTTTTGCTGTTTTTAGCCTATAACTCCAAAACTTTCGGCCCCAGATAGTACAAACTATACCTTTTGGAATCCATATGATTAAACTATCAACTTGGTATACTTTTCAACATGATTGGATCAATTTCAAAATTTGACCCCTGTTATTGACCTTTGACTCCCGAAAAACCAATTTCCCCACCCCTACGATAGCTCACTTTTTTGGTAAATGTTGACACCCATACCTACCAAAATCAGTTGAAATCAGCTTCTTTAAAATATTTTCACAGATGAAACTTACTTTAGAGATACTAATTAATTCCACATTTGCTATTGAATATCACTACCCACAAATAAAACGACTAACTTACTGAGTACAAAAGGCAGCGTTGATGCGATAACAAGTGCTCCAACTGAGAAAACGATCGCAATAATTGAAACTGACTGAGTCAGATTCGGTAAGGTGGCGCTGACATTCTTCACAGCCGAACTTGGATTAAAATATTGTGCGAATAGTGTTTTATTTGGGTCAGAGTACTGGTTAACAGGACCGACATTCTCTGGTTGAACAAACTATAAGGAAAATTTATGTTAAAAGAATAAAATGGGTAATCGTGTACATTTGAAGGATACAAATATTGACTGATTGTTTACAAAGACAACCATTATAGGTGAAGAGAGAATGGCCAAAAAGTGCCTTAGAAAAGGCGGAACTGGTAACTATCGTACTACAAGCTAATTTTGGTATTTTTTGAAAGTATGGGTCCTGACTATCTCACAAATATAAAATTGCCCCAAATCCCTGTGGGGGAACATATGCAAATGACGTCATCAAAATGGCTGCCCAAAATGACTCGTTTTAGCATTCTCTTAGGTACCGACTCATTTCCGTCAACTTTGCTAGATTTAGGGCCATAACGCTGTGGAATATGCATTTCTCGTTCCAACTTTAATTTATTTGAGTTATTCTAGCGATATTAATACTAGTTATTTAAAGACTAGAGAGCGCTTTCAATATATGGTGGCCAATATAAAAATGGTGTTTCTATAATGTAATTTGAAAAATTCATGCCGAAATGTTTACTTTTAAATAATTTTGCATTACACCTCTGTAATGTTTTGTAAGCGGTAGAATGTCTTATATTTACACTAATGAATATTGTTTCATACCTTATTATTATAGTAAGTTTAGTAACCAAATCCCAATTGTTATATGATACATTAAAAGTAAATCTGTTCATATATACAGCTCAGATGTCAGTATGTGTCACTAATTTAGATGTTTTATTCTTGTTCAATGCTTGGACGATAGTGTTCAATGTATAGAAATGCGAAAGAGAGTACAGATACATAGTGTAACATGTGCAAATGCACACACAATCCCAACACACACACATGTACAAGCATGTGCACACCAGATAAATACATGCATATAGTTATTAAATTACTTAGTGTTATATAATATCATATTAAGTTGAATACGTATAGATATTGCATAGGTGGAGTGCTTCGAGGATATAATTCATGCTTGGAGCAATAAGAAATTAACATATGCATTATGGGCATTAAGAATTAACATCTGCATTAGTGGGGTCTCTGTGAGCACGAGCGCTTTATCGCGAGTGCTCACAGTGGAACCGCTTATCCATATATTACCCTTTATTATGCCTCCAAGATGCATTTATCCCCGAATGCACTCCACTAATGCATTATCTGTCATCAACCACATGATCATTATTTTATACACCATCAAAAAATAATCCACAGTAATATTCTTTTTTCTGAGATATTTTGATACCTTTTAAAAATGTATACCTAGAACTATCCGTAGTTTCTACCGAACTTTCAACAACACTGGGTTGACTTGCATAAAGCAGCAAGCATTGGGAGAGAAGGTGTGTAAAGTTATACAATGTCTTTTTGATTGAAACTTCGATGAGTTACCAGCTCAATAAGAGGTTAGCTTTTAACTAATTGCTATGATTACAAGTGAACGTAGCGATTACGCATTAGTCAATACTTGCTCGCCATAGGATTTGGATGAATAATTGCAGTCGATTTACATTCCGATAATATTCTTAAGTCTTATGTATCGCCTCTATTTGTTAGGTCAAATCTGGGTCATTAACACCGCAGATTTTAATAGACAATTGTAGACCTACTTCCGTTGAAAGTTTTACTTGTTTTTTAACGACACCATAGAAAAAAGATTCTATTTTAAGGTATAACTCTGTAAGTGAGTGTCCACCTGATTCGATTATTATTATTTGATTAGATTCTTCCTGGTTTTTGTTTGAGTGAGGTCGTGGATTGGTACCGGTCTCGGAAATTTATGGATTACTCCGGGATTTTCCCCTGTACTTGGAACCACGTCCTCCAGGATATATCAGAGCTTGATCTTACTATGAACCGATATTCACATTGAAATGTCTCAAGCAGTGCAGTATTTTTGAATAATTGTGTGGAAAACCAAGACGCACGATCCAGTTTTACCTATACAGGCATTTGGGGAAACCCACCACTGCAATTGCTACGAAACTGCGAGTACCGTGAAGGACAAGAAGAAGAAAAAGAAGCGGAATTCCCCTTCTACCAAGAACGTGATACGAGCAGGCTTGCCGCATGGTTGGCTCGGACAAAAGCCGGCAACAAACCCAGCCTAATCCATCTGTTCACACAAGCCCTAGGAGTTACCAGGACATTTGCCAGCTCAGGCGTTAAATCTGGATGCGTTACCAGAGGTGGGGAAAGGATGTGGATATGGACCCCTCCTCCGCTCTCGAAGAGACCGATACTGAAACAAGGCTGATTTATGGCTATTCTTGTGACTCGGAATTCGATCACAGTGAATCAACTATTTGGTCAGTGACGATGATGACGGGGACTTGTTTGCTCTTACGTGCAAACACCGTTGAAGATCTGCTTTTGCTCCAGTGTACATCCGAGCCAGCCAGTTATGCATGCGGTGTTTTTCAACAGCCTTATGCCCGCGTCCTGAATGTAGAGAATTCCACATGAAAGTCTGCAAAGAGTACCAGTACCAAGCCGACAACTAACGTAATGTTTTTGGCGCGCATAGCCCTAGCAGCTGAAAGCGCCATTCAAACCAAACCAACCAACCAACCATCAACCTGATTCGTTCCCCGTTCGTAAAGCCACATAACCTGGGAGGTTGTGGTATTGCATTACCATGGCAAGTGAACTGTTCAAGCGCTTTCACTTGAGGGGGAAGTTTTATTAAATCGTGCATTATTAAATTCTATTGTTTAATAATGCACGCTTGATAATGCACCCCCTGATAATGCACGCATGCATATTCAAATCGGGTCATAATGCACGCATGCATATTCAAATTTGAGGTAAGCGTGCATTCGCGAATAGAATTTTACGCGAAAACAAAGAAAAACCACTCGAAAATAATGCTCTAGTGGTTTATTCTATTTTAAATGTTTGTTTGCAGATATCAAGAACGAATTTCGCACACATACAAACAAACACATCACAACACATAACTGTTGGTAAATAAGGATTCCCTTTGTTGCAGAAGAAGAAATTAAAGAGTGCATAAGGCTGTTAAAAGCGCACAATTAACCATAAGATATGAAAAATTAGGATATCTTGGCACATTCTATGAATTTTTAACTATTTGGATGGGTACTTGTTCACAGTTTAAAGCTCTGGAAGCACCTAGCTTGTATAAATTCTGTGCATAAAGTACACTTAATTATTTCTCAGTCCCGAAGTAAACGCCTTTCTCATAAAATCCCAGGGAAACACCTTTGCTGGTAGTTTTTAACAAAAGAATATTTGAAATCCTCTTTCAACATACAAGTTTCAAAAACGGTAAAGGTAAAGAGGGAGTACCTGTGTACACAGAAGAGGGTGCCTGTCGTTTGAAGCGATGCAAGAAATTTTAAAACAATGACAACATTTTGATACATTTCATAATTTTAAAGAAAATAATCAAAACCATGGTATTCCAGTATTTTAGTCATAATCATCCGACCAAGAAGGGGGAGGGTGATTACTCCCAACGGATGATCCCCTGTCGCACAAAAACGCAAATGAATAATGATCTAAGGCTTTTATGTAATGTTAAGTTCATCCTTTGCGGTTAATTTAGCGAAAAGAAATTGGAGTACCACTTTCAGGGAGGTCAGGGTGTCAATCAAACGTCGGAAGCTGGGGGTGGTTGCCACCTTCCATACTTACTGTGTAAAATGCCAAGAATGTATTAGGTTACGTATCAATGATGCCTACTGTAAGCAAATACTGACAATATTTGTATTTTTTTCTTATTATTTAGAGGTAATAACATGTGGATGCTTACTTTGGCACCCATCAGTGCACAAATAAATTACCCATTTGCTTGCATAAATGGCATAAAACGGTCGAAAAAACCATTGATTTTGGCGATTTGCTCACAAATATGCTTAAAAATAAGCTTGTTATGACGTCACTATGACGTCATATTGTTAATTTGAAGAAAGGCCATATGTAGCTACAACATGTACAACCAAGCTGATGTGTTCTACTTAATTACGAAAAAATCGGGGGGGGGGGGTGGTAACCACACCCTTGGTCGTGAACGTAGTACAAAAACCCTGGTTGGACGAGGGTTAAGACAGAAAATTTTAATTTGTTGATTTACAAATTTCAAAGGACACAGATTTATAAAATACTTTTCTTTTATACATTTTGTCAAAAGTATTTTAATATTATAAGAATCTGTAAGTAAAAGACACCAAGGACCTGAGACCTATTACTAGTTTATATCTTAGTGTTAAATCCGATTCAGTTAATCTTGCACTGGTGGTGTGGATAGAACGGACAACTCATGTTCTGAAGGCTGCGGGTTCAAATCCGTAATCTCAACATATTGGCTTCTAGCAAGGTACAGGGCCTCCTTGCCTCTCTTTACCCAGGAGTGAAGTCGGGAGCTGTTAGAAGAATGTTACAGATTAGAAGCCATGCTACGTACAAATCTACAATTTTTAGGTCACTTTTGGGACGCAGTTTAAACATAAAAACAAATGCTCAGATGCGTTTTCAATTGGTTAACCATTTATAGAATCATGTTTTGCTGCACAACCACCCCATCATTTAGATTTTTTAAAACTAACAATTGACCTCAAATTACTCTTGCTTTTTAAATTTTTTTAGCACCTCATGCTGTTTGCAATAATTACTTTCAATTAATGATAATTTATAACACCAGATGTAATTTGCGTTCAATTGTATCCAAGTTTCATGAAAATGTACGCATTGGGTTAACATTTTGGTCAACATTTTAAACCACTACACATTCACAGCAGACAACCTAAGTCAATCCCTATCTATGCCTTCTTTCAATTACACAACAATGCTATGTCCGGCCTTACAATACATCAGATCATCATCTAGTTCTTCAAGATGGGGCACTTCATCTTTTTATTTCGCTCGTCCATGATACCACTTACCCTCCCTTTAGCCAATTTAAGGTTCATCTTTCAGCAGATTTATTACCAGATTTCTTGTTTCTTTCTTTTGCCTATATAAATTATATCCCTAACATTCCTTAACTGCATTATTTTTTTTTTCACTTTTTTAGAAATCAAACGGATCGATCCCTGCCTTTTGTTTTCGGGGAAATTGCCCCTAGATCTAAAAAGAAAAATACGCTAACCTCCTTTTGTTGCGGTGATCGTTAGGTTGGTAGTCATTTCCAGGAAAGGACGTTAGGGATATAGATGGTATAGAAACACTGCAAAGGGTTAAAAGTGACCTGTAACGTCTTACAGGGCATACTATTCTATAAAAATAGCAGATGATTTTGGTCTGTAATTGAAATATAAATAAGACCAATATTTCCATATTTTGAATAATACTAATTATGCCATAGTTGGACGGCTACCTGCACCTGCTATACTAACTTCGCACGCGAGGGGAGGGGTGGATGATGGCAACATCAAATTCCACAAAAGGGACCAAAGGCCCACTTTTTGCTGATTTTTAAAAATAAAAAGGTACAAAATTTAGAGAAATTTGACAAGAAAGTCATTTTTGGTGAAGGGTTGCACAAACAGTCCAAAAAGGTCTACTTTTACAAAAAGTCCACTTTTTCGAAGTCCCGCACCCCATCCTGTGCACTCTTTAAATGTAAATGAGTGAAACTTTCACTCCCAAAAAAGAGTGAAACTCTTGTAAAACACTTATCTTGGAATGGCATTTCACTCTCTTTGAGAATGAAATTTTCACTTGTTACGGCCCTGGGTATATAACAATTACCCTCGTCTTATGGGGTGAGGGGGAATTACCACGCCCCCCCCCCCAACGGAACTTTTCTTAGGTTAGCAAATGCTAAACCTATCATCGAAAGCTTCCAGGTAATTGTTGCGACATTTTTTGGTCATTTTAGCGGAAAAAATGTGAAGGTGCCGCCTTCGTCGGGGTTAGGGTTTGCTACCAAAGGTGACGGCTAAGGGGTGGTTGCCAGCCAATAGGTATATTCATCCCAGGTATTAGTATGCAGTAGGCCTACGTCTGCGAGGTTACCACCTCCCCTGTACCACCTACCCCACGAAACTTTCCTTTGGAGCGCTAAATGCTAAAAAATATCATCAAAAGCTTCAAGGTAAATTGTTGAGACAACCTCTCTGGTCAATTTTAACCGGAAACAAATGTGAAGGACCCGCCTTCAAAGGCAATGGCTAAGGGGGTCGTTGCCAGCTATTATTATTATAATTTACGGTACGTTTTGAAAATGTTCTTGCAGAATATGGCACGAAAACACTCTGTATACATAGAACTTGTAATTTGTCATCATTTAGAGCCAAAGCTTGCATGAAAATCCAATATTTTCAGTGCAAAGTTGAATTTTCGCCTATTGTGTGCGTCTATGGAAATAAACATTTTCTTTGGTTGGCCCACGCACATTTATGACGTCATCGTGACAACCTTCTGGTTAATGTTGGTACTTATTTTGCATCAATTTAATTTTTACCATGTTTTACAACCTGTAGAAATGTCAACAACATTGATTCAAAACATACAATAAGCCCTAATTGTTGTCATGCACATAAAGTTTAATAACCAATATACACAAAAATGGCGGCCATTTTGATGGACGTCATTTAAACATGTTCCCCCAGAGGAATTTCGGGCACATGTTATACTTCGAGATTGATAGGAACTACAGTTTCTAAAAATAGCAAAAATTTAGCTTGTAGTACGATCGTTGCCACTTCACCCCAAAAGCAGGCTCAATCTGCAGGCCTTTTGACAACCATTAGGGGTATTCACTAGTACGCCACGTGTATACATCAGATTGACACAGAAATTGGACGATTTTGGTTTGCAGGTCATACGCCCTCTATCGCCAAATCTCCGTAAAATCCGTGCAAAATACATTCAAAGGTCCCAGGAAAGGAGTATGATAAACCTAGTCCAAATTTTACGGTGTATTCCATTCCAATAACAGGACAACAAAAAAGAAAACACCTAAAGTGAATCATTAGTTGGAAACTATTGGATTTGCGTCAGTGCCATGAATAGATTCAACAGTCAACAGAATTTTTCTATTACTCTCTGAAAAATTCAATAGTCACTAATTGATGTTAATTCACCAACCCAAATATGAAAGCTTTCTCCCCTCCTTGTGCACGGGATTAGGCTAGGGTAATAAAAGACCCAATTCAGATGTCGTCACTGCTGGCACTGTTGATAATATTTATTTTATCATTGCTTATTTCTCAAAAAATCAGTTGGAAGAATAGGAAGTCAACGAGCCTTGCTCCAGAGAGCCAAACAAAGTATGTTTCCTGCCGATACTAAAACAAGTCAAAAAGGATTCAAGGCAAAATTGAGCAATATTGTCGCAAGTATTTTGTGTCCGGTTATTGTTGTAAAACCAGTCCCCCCCCACCTACGGAAACAAAACAAAACAACAACAAACACGATTTAAAGGTTGCAACGAGGACATTTCACATATCAGGTGTCCCTAAAAGAAATCGAAAGTAGTACTGATTTTGCCATGATGTTAAAGCTTTTCATCAAAAATCCCATCTAAAAGGAATAAGCTGAGAAATGTTATTGGTATAAAACTTGTGAAAGATCTCAAATTTCGTATAGGAAGACAAAATACAAATTTCCCCCGTATTTGGGCTGAGTTCCTGAGCCAGTTCAGAGGATGATTTCATTGTTATAGCAGTAAGACAATTGTTAAGAAACGTCCTTTGAAAAAAACATTCACTGAAATAAGCTTTGAAGAGCGGGAGCTGGACTCCTAAGTAATTTTATTTTCAAATGTATTTTTATAATTTGTGTATGCAGTCTGCCATATCGTCCTGGCATTTCCAAACAGGTATGCTTTTTTGTGAGGGTGGGTGTTTAGGGTTATTAAGTTAGTTAGGGGGGGTGGGGTGTGGCATATGGATGGGTTTTTGGTGGTTTGTGGTTAATGAGTTATTGGACATGTTGGGTTTTCTTGTTCAATGAAATTTGGCTGTCTGATTTCTTGTTTTGAAATGATGAAAATTGAGTGCAATATTCAAAATATTTGTATTTATCAATGTGTTGTGCTTTGCCTCAGTGAGGCGGAGGAATCACGTCCTTTGGATTATACAGCGGTTTCTTGCTCATGATTTCCTCCTGTCTATAGCTCACTGAGGCAATTTTGAATTTTAATTTTTTTTATTTCTTTTTCTTGATATGTCTGTATATGTTCCAATGGTTGATGTCTTAGCCGAATATGTAAATAAATAAAAAAATAACATAATTCAGCCTATGTGTCATTGAAATATAAGCTAATTAAAATCACCGTTTTATCTCTTTTAAGACATTTCTGTAGCTTAATACAAGGTAAGAAATCATTGAAGTGTCCTAAATCTATATGAAACTACTAATATGACACAATATTTGGGTGCCTCAAAATCTCGGTGCACCGGTACGCAGGTGTGTGCCTTTTTTTGCTTATGTGACTTTTACAAAACACGGCTATATAAGAACCACAAGTATTATCAATGTAATAATAAAGCCACATCGAACCATCACCCACCCACACCCCACCGCAAAACATACGCTCACGACTAACACACGCACCCCCCACCCGCACCAACACATTTACCAAAACACCACCCACAATACCAACAAACGGGATTAATCTGCTAATAAAAACGTGGTCGTTGGTCTTTCATTAACTTGACAGATTACAATCTGTGTGAACACACACCTTAACCCTGGTGCGTTTAGAGAAGAGAAAAACAAAAAGGGGAGAGAAAAAAAAAGGGGAAAAGAAAAGAAAGAAAACGACCTAATGCTATTTGTGGCACGGTGTTAAATAAAAAAAAGGACACATACATGGTGTTAACAGCAGACATATTGTTTATTGTAGACCTAGATCATTTAATATAGTGCCATGTAAGCACTGCTTGCAGTTCAGATTTCAGCTCTTCTCTAGTGTTTCTGAACCTTGACCACCTGCAGCCCTACTTGCACTTGATGGACTCTTCCTTTTGCAAGTATTTTTCAAATTCTCTACAGAGGCTATTAAATTAAAGGCTGACTCGAGATTTCGAAATAAATAAAATTTGGTGGTAATAATGAAAATAGTCAACTAGAACTAAGATAGATACACCTAAAATGCACAATTTCCGAAAATTGAGATGAATCGGAGTTTTCGTTTTGATGCAGTAAGTAACAAAATTTATGTTGTAGTATTGCGTCCCATAGGATACTGTGTCTAACAAAAAAGTCGATCCGGAATTTAAAAACAAAGTTTGTGATTTTCTTATGAAGAATTCGTTAGCTTAGCACTTCACACAGTGATTCATATATGGACAAGCATATGTGCATGCAAAAAAACCACGATTTTTTTTTTTGGAAATTGAGGGCGCCCTCTCAGGAAATCTCTGGGCGGCTTTAAATTAATAATGACGTTATATTGTGACAAGTTTATAGTTTTACCGGCCTCTTTATGTCATATTGTAACAAAACATTCAGATTTCGGATTTCTAAGGAAAAACTATAGATTGTGTTTTGGTACGGCGCTCGTTATGGTCAATTGTGTCGTGGCCGTCAAGGTCTTGAACCATTAAACATCGGAGCAAATGGCATTGTGCACGATATCCTGAATTTTACAATATTACACTGCTTTAACCTGATTGGTTCAAAATGTTGGAATGTTCAAACACAATTAAGTTCAATAATCAAGTTTAAGATTTTACAGTCTTATAGTTCATTCATGTTCACAACGAGTACTTGTCCCACATGAGACATCCAACATAACACCTGACACACAGAAAAAAGTGAGTCCACGTGCGTAAAAGTGATTCCATTTGTCCGTATAGTGAAACACTTTGCCCCAAAGGAGTCCCACCAGATTTTTTTGACTCATTTTTGGACCAAGTGTTTCACTATACGGACACGTGATGACGCACTTTGTCTTTGTGTGCAGTCATGCCAAAATATAAAAATCCACGGTGAAGACTGCAAATACAGCAATGTAAAATTATTCAAATCCATGAATATAATCCATGGGAACTTCTCAGTCCTAGCGATAATTTTGTTCAGCACGTCCAACGACTGGGTTGTCGCTTGACGACACTAATTATTCTTCAGGTAATTCCAAATTATACCACCTAGATGCTTCTTTTGCCAATGCATGTGGACAACCCGTTTTCACGAGTGTGGAATAGTAAGCCGATGATGCATATCAGATGTAAAATCGCACAAAGTGCGGGTGGCACAATCCCTCCCAATTTTGTTTGACACATCTCAGAGACCTAATATAGTTGTACTGCCTGGTGACAACAAAGGTCCAACTGGTGCAGTTGTCCAAACCCTTTGAACCAAACATCATAATATCAAATGGCCGAATATGAAATCAGTAGTGCTAAAAAGTGTTATTTGTACAACGTTTCGAGTAAAACCCTTTATCAAGTACAGAGAGAGAAAGATTGCAAAATAATAAAATACATGATATAGTAAACACAGATATACATTCTATGCTGTCAAAACAGTATAATAAGACACAACGTTGCGAAAACGTAAGAAAGTTAACACCATATAGACCAGTTAACATCAGAAGTCACGTCTTTGTTGCCTGCGAATCCATTCCTGCGAATCGCAATGTCAATAGTATTTAAAACTCTAACAGATACAATTGCCGTGTGTAACAGTCAGGCCAACCTATTTCGAGATACCATGCACTGAACATGTTTACAAACAGGTCGTTAAACTGGTCTACAAATTGCAAGAAGTTAAAATAGAAATCCAGTTGCATTTAAAAGGTCCAGTCTGATGTTCATGCCATGAGGTTTCTAAGTTTGATGATAAAACATGATTATTCGCTTTGTGGCCGGCCTTATCAGAATTTCAGAAGTAGAAAAATGCCGATAATCTGGGCATCATCATGGTGTGATGATCACTGTTAAAATGAGCAGCAACCGGTTTGCCAGCTGTATTGCTTCTGATAGACCTTAGGTGATCAGCAAAACGAACAGAAATGGGAGTTTAGTTTCTCCGATATAAAATCTGATTACATCGTCGGCACACAATAGCATAGATCAAGTTCTTGGAAGTACAAGAAAAGGATGATGTAATGTAATGTCGAACGCCATTAGATCCAACAATCGCAGTAGAAGATTGTGCGCACAAGTCTTGCATCTAGGGCTGATGTGAACCAGAAGGCCACATACCAGAGACTGTTGTGGGTCAGAGGCGCGTACAACTTGACATTGCGCTCACGCCGATACGCAACAATAGGCGGCTTGGTAAAATGTGCTTGGTAGATGGATGAGTGCAAAGAAGATCATAGTTCTTAAGGATGATGTTCTTGATGGTGATGAAATTACTAGGATGGTAGTTGATAACCAGGGGAATGCGATCTTCATTGTCAATAGAAGCAGTTGATGGTTGAAGAGCGGTTGCTGTTCATATGACGGGTTTTCTGTAAGGCGGAGTAAATCACTCTACCCGGGTAGTTACGGGTGCGAAAAATGAAGCCATCTCGTCCAATTTAATGTTTTAGTCAATATCATTGCTACAGATTCTACGATCGCTGGGCGGGAAACCCGTCATATATGTGCATGACCCTTAAAAGCACACCTAACATGTAGTAAAAAAGGTAACATGACAAAACCTCTTATGTAACATTTTCGGGAGACACTTAAAACTAAATAATTACAAAAAAATAAAAACGATAAAAAATTAAAAATTAAATATATTTAGATAACTAATTTACCCCAGATACTGATTAAACTGCTATATGGATTTACTATTATATTTGACTTTACTTCAACTATACCCGATGTGCCCAAATGCACTCTTAGGTTTTAGCACTGGGGCCTACTTTTACATGTGAGTTGTTCCCTCCCAGCGACGATATAATGACGATCAAAAGGGCTGCGGTTAGCCTATTTTTTGAACGAGTGTTAAAATTTCTAAAGTTGTTCCTATCATTTCTTCCTGAATATCAGTGACAAATGTACATCAGACTACCTTGAGCTATCCTGAAAAAAAATGCCCTCACCCCTAGAGAGGGCGCCGGAAGTCCAGACTTTTTGTCACTTTGTGAAAGCTGGACCTCCAGAATTTAATGTCAATCCGGGTGGGAATTCCAGCCATTTTAATACAGAGGGTGACGGAATTGCAGTGTTTTTACGATTTCGAGAGGAAAATTCCAATAAAAAAATCCATATTTTCCACCCTCTATACCCCTAACGATAATCCTCTGGTAATCATGTTTGTTTTACATTGGTAGTCTATTAATTTACTGAAGGGAGTGTCTGGAATTCTGGTAAAATTTCGGAAGGTAGTGTCTGAATTCCAGATATTCTGGAAGGTACCCGGAATTCCAGATATTTTGTGAACAAAAATTTTTTGCCCTCTATGGGGTGGGGGGCAAGACCATTGACTCCAACGAAATAAATGGCGCTATTGATATTCATAAATCCTCCCTGCGTCAAGAACACATCAAGTCCAGATTTTTGTTTTTGGAAATTCAAGAGCTTATTGTTTATTGCCCATGCAGTTAAAAGATTACAGGTGTTTCACAACCCCGATTTAACATTGAGCTACTGGGCCTCAAAATTGAAGGAAAAAGGTATAGGAGACGGACATTTACACAAAGACGAGTCCCCATCTCTCTTTCGAAGGATTGGGGTCACACTCCACTAGAAAATAAAGTTGCTGTAGGGGGATCGCTATACCTCCTCTACAGCAAGTCTGGTTACCTTTCCAACATTCAATAATGCCGGTGTAGAAGTATATAAAATCCGGCGTACTCATTCCGTGAACAATTGTGTACAATAGGGCAATCGATTCATTTGACTCCTTCACGCATCATTAGTTTCATTCACCTTTATTCGTATCGGTCTCTGGTACTGCACCTGGACTGTTTCGCTCTCCGCCGGGGACATATCTGCTTTCACACCGTACCCAGCTGGTTAGAGAGGAGTAAATTGAGGTATGTCATGCGCCTTCCTCAAGGGCAAAACACAGTGGTGTTCACACGCATAACTTTTAGCGGCGCGGGTCCTAGTGCTTTCTCCACAGGGACACGTGTGCCCTCATTCTGTTTTCCAGGTACAAAAATAGTCAGAAAAAGAAAGGCAAACCAATAACATGTTGTATATGACCGATAATTGGATAAGGATTCCTTTAAATACACAAATCTAGGAAAATTGGTTAAATTCAAAAATGGCTGAAATGCAATAAATGATCGGGACCGAACCCTAGCTGTGCTGGATTCCTCCCACACTTTTACGAGGTACACCCTTTCTTAAGTTGTTCAACCTTCATAGCATAGCAGGCAAACGCACTGATAAATGAACCTATGCTCACCAGATAAGCCAACTACATTCCAATCAGAAAATTGCGAACGTCGTAAACATGATCAGCTAACAACTAACTTCTTTTCTCATCATTCTGGCAAAGTCCTAATGCTTAACCCTCGTCTTACCAAGGGGTGGGTGGTGGTTACCACTCCTCCCCCCACAAGTGAATCTTCCTGCTCATTTAGCCAAAAAATGCGAAGGTAGCGGGCTTACGGTAAGTTAAGGGGGTGACGGAGTAATGGTTGCCGGTCAATATTTTATGGTACATTTAAACATATTCTGAACAGCCTTAAACTCTACTATGTTTATGTAAAACTAGTCATTTTTCATCATTTGAAGCTGAAAACAGCATGAAAATCCGATATTCCTACCTTTTAAGTAAAAAAATCGTCTATTTCCTGATGAAATTGACAATTTTGGCCCACTCGCGGAATTTATACACTGATATAAAAATTATAAGCTTCGGGTGATTTATAATTTCCCGAGTTGGTGGTAACCATACAGCCCACCCGTTTCCACCCCCTTGGTAAACCTTATTACAAAGAAAGGATTGGTAGGACGGGGATTATAATTCCAATCTGATTAAAAAAATCAGCGCTCTGAACTCGAACGTGGGTTGTCAGCGTCGTTGACGAGAACTTTGCCGAAGACATACTCCCTACAGGCCTACGCTGATTTATTTTGGGATGGGGGGGGGTGCGGGACTTCGAAAAGTTGGACCTTTTTTTTCGAAAGTGACCTTTTTTGCTAAAAGTGGACCTAACGTCCTAAAATGTCCTTTTTGGGACTGTTTGCACCTTTAATCATCACCAAAAGTGGACTTTCCTTTGTCCAACATTTCTTCTAATTGTGGGCCTTTCTAATCACAAAATCAGTAAAAGTGACCTTTTGCCCCCCGTTTGTGGAATTTGGGGGGGGGGGGGGTGCGACCGGCAACCCCCCGCACCCCCCGTACCCCCTCACCCCCCCTGCGTACGGCCTGCTCCCTAAGTAATGTAACGTAACCAGATGAGACCTGAGGAGCGAGCGCTAAGGATGCACAACTCTAAATCATTCTACGTCATAGAGAACCGACGGCCGAATAATGGACTCTCTCGTTGGTTTCGCCAGGCGACCCTTGGTTATAAAACGATCCTTATACGTCCAAGAACATTGTCCGGGATGTGGTTTGTTCAGAAAGTTTACCGTCGCAAAGATTAGCTACGATGTTCTTTGTAGATTTAGTTTTGTGTTCATAAAGCTCGTGGGAGGGCACAGAACATTTGTTGCTTGGATTACGATTGTTCATTCAGCTTTTTCGCATGTGCTAATTGTTAAGAGTTCACTTAGCGCTCGCTTATAGATGACAATTCGCTAGCGAAGTGTTACGTGTAATCCGGTCGTTACTATGTCAACTGGATCACGCTTTTGAGTCATGCACCACGATCGAAATGATCACTACACAAAGTCTACGGCCTGCAATAACATTCCAAAAGGTGCGTGATCCAGTAACCAGGGAGTTATGTAACCACTTCGATGGCGAATAAATGTGCTCGCCCAAAGTTAAAAAAAACTCTCATTTTGTTTCGATAGGAAATAAACTAAAACTTTTTTACCATCCGGTCACTTCGAAAAACAAACTTATGCAACGCGATATGCTTCAATGAACTAGGTTCTATCATACAAAATAAACAGCGCCAATACGCGGCGTTCGTCCTTATGAGTTGAACGTCTAGGAAAGGTTGATAGAACGGCGTTTTGAATCTTTGCATCCCCCCTAAGAACAAACTTGTTACTTCTGAGATGTTCAGCAGCAATTCTCTACATACGAAACCAGACTTGCTGATTATTGTTCACCGCAACCAGAAAGCGTTTATTGTTGAAATCCCCACCCTGTTTGAAGCTTTCATGAATCAATGCTAATATAATAATTATAATAACAGAATATTTATATAGAGCGCTACAAAGCAAACAGTGCCTTACAGATTTTTTTTTTTTTTTTTTTTCCCTGCGTACGGGCCTGCTCCCTAGAGTAATGTAACGTAACCAGATGAGACCTGAGGAGCGAGCGCTAAGGATGCACAACTCTAAATCATTCTACGTCATAGAGAACCGACGGCCGAATAATGGACTCTCTCGTTGGTTTCGCCAGGCGACCCTTGGTTATAAAACGATCCTTATACGTCCAAGAACATTGTCCGGGATGTGGTTTGTTCAGAAAGTTTACCGTCGCAAAGATTAGCTACGATGTTCTTTGTAGATTTTCAAATGGCTTCCAAGGGGTATTATGTTCGTAGTTATGGGCATTGCTGGAGAGAAGAATTAACACACAATATAAGACAAGTTTTGTGTTCATACAGCTCGTGGGAGGGCACAGAACATTTGTTGCTTGGATTACGATTGCTCATTAAGCTTTTTCGCATGTGCTAATTGTTAAGAGTTCACTTAGCGCTCGCTTATAGATGACAATAAATGTGCTCGCCCAAAGTTAAAAAAAAAAAAAACCTCTCATTTTGTTTCGATAGGAAATAAACTAAAACTTTTTTACCATCCGGTCACTTCGAAAAACAAACTTATGCAACGCGATATGCTTCAATGAACTAGGTTCTATCATACAAAATAAACAGCGCCAATACGCGGCGTTCGTCCTTATGAGTTGAACGTCTAGGAAAGGTTGATAGAACGGCGTTTTGAATCTTTGCATCCCCCTAAGAACAAACTTGTTACTTCTGAGATGTTCAGCAGCAATTCTCTACATACGAAACCAGACTTGCTGATTATTGTTCACCGTAACCAGAAAGCGTTTATTGTTGAAATCCCCACCCTGTTTGAAGCTTTCATGAATCAATGCTAATATAATAATTATAATAACAGAATATTTATATAGAGCGCTACAAAGCAAACAGTGCCTTACAGAGAAAAAGCAAAAATTATGAGAGATTATCTTGGAAAGATATAGGTTTTGAGGCACTTCTTGAACAATAACATTGTTGTTGCTCTATCTGATGCTAGATGGAAGCACTTTCCAAAGCAAACGAGCTGCAATCTTGAAGCAACTTTCGCCTGCTTTCCTTTTTAGAGCGGAACACCGTGAGACGGGTAGCCTAGAACTGCCTGAAATACAATATAGATGCAAACTGATAAGATCAGTGAGACATGGTAGGAGCTTCATTATGGATCCATTTGTAAACAAATTACCCTCGGCTTACGGGGGGGGGGGGGGTGAAATTTCACAATTTTACAAACATTACTAACATGACATTTTTGATATTGAGTGAATCATCGGAATAAACATCAAGGTTATTAACAAAAGTTAAAGGCTTATTACAATCATTACGAAGTTTTAGCTCAATGTCAGGCAGGGTATTTAGTACTATGGAACTAATAATGAGCAAAAATTCAGTTTAGTCTTGGTTGAGCTGTAGCTTACTTTGAACCAACCAGTCATTTTCATGAACGCAAGTACGAAGAATGTTAACAACCTGCTCCATATCATCTTTTTGGGATTAAAATGAGTGTAGAACTGGATATCATCCGCGTAAGCATGAAAATAAATATTGTACTGCGGATAATATCAACGATAGAACTGGTGTACATTATAAAAGCTTGAGGACCAATGATGGAACCCTGTGGTAAGGAATATTGTAAAAAAAATCAACTGCTGAATCCTTACTTATAGAAACCTTGATAGTCCTGTTTTCAAGGTAGGTTTTGTACCACGAAAGAATATATTTACTCATTCCAAAACGAAATTTGTGTCTGAAAGAAAACGGCATGGTTGACCATGTCGAAAGCAGCCGACATGTCCAGTAAAACCAAAAGAACAGCATCATTGTTATCGATGAGGTGGAAGATGTCGTTCTTAACCTCTAAGAAAAGCAGTTTCAGTGCTATGACATTTTTTGTATGAAAATTGGTAAATTTCACCAAGGTTATTCCTATCCACATGATTAATTAGCTGGCATGAAGCAGCTTTCTCAATGAGTTTTGATAGAAATTTAATATTAGCGACTGGTCGGTAATGCTTCAATATGTTAGGATCAAGATTCGGTTTCTTAAGAACATTTTGATGATAAATTGTTTGAGGGTTGTTGAAAATAGAACAGAAACAAGTTAGGTTTTGACAATTCTTGTTACAACATTTAGTAATACATCAATTTTATTTTAACCAACCATGTAGGTTAAGGTATCAAGAGAATAAGATTTGTTTGAGAACTCTGAAATCAATTTTCTAACCTCACAGCAAGTTGAAGGTTTAAAATTACTCATAGTCTAACATGAACTGATGGAAATCTCATTAACAACACCCATACTACCAGAAGGAACATTATTTCCAATGTTTTCGATCTTAGCGATGAAAAATGACAAAAAGTTGTTTGCTAGCTCGTGATCAAATATTACATCACAAACTGGTAAAAACCTTTGCGTCTTATTATTAAGCAACCCATTGATTATTGAAAATATATCTTTCGCGTTGGACTTAGACAATTTTTCAGAAAAAAATACTTAGTCTTTGATTCCATGATCAGTTTAGTGACATAGTCTTTTTGAGTAAAAAAAACCCACTTGATCTTGTTCATTGCGAGACTTGCGCCACTTACGCTCAAGGCGTCGTCTAATTCGTCTCTGAGCATGGATGGTTTCATTATTCCACAGATGTCTTGGTTTTATAAGACGTTTCCTAGCGACGATTGGACACACTATCAAGAACAGCTCGTGTCAACGACTCGTAAGACTCAACCAAAATGTTGGGATCAGCATAATCAGATGGAATACCATTCATACGATCTTCAAGAATTTTTATGAACAGTTGGGAATCCATTATTTACGAGGTGTAGTTATGACATTGTGTTGTGGTGGTTTATCACATTTAATAATACATGAAATGATGCTATGGTCAGAATGAAGAGGAGGGTACACTTTATGATCTTGAATGAGATCATCACCATTTCTAGAAATAAGTAGGTCAAGTGTATGACACAGCCTATGCTTTGGACCCACAACATATTGATACAAAAAAGTATTAGCTAGGATCTCATTAAATTTCCTACCATCAGAATCACTTGGGACATCCCTGTGTATATCAAAGTCCCCAACTACCACCAATTTATGAGGTGTTACACGTATCTCCTCAACGAAGTTTCATTAAGAAATTTTGATGTTTTAAAACCATCGCCAAGTATATAAGTTTAAAGGTACTATATATCAGTGATTTGCTAAATCCAAAAAAATATCAAATATCAGACCTTTTCTGCTAATTTCTAATTCTCTTTCGGATGGATCACTGATAGTGTCGTTAAGTGTTGTTTGTCAAATGCGTGTAAAGCTAGCTGTAGCCTACACGTTAATTACTTGCTAGCCACCTTTATTTTTTACGATGGCTCTGCTAGAAGTCTATAAAATGTATATATGTGTATGTGTATTGTCCGTGTATGTGTTATTTTTTCGTGGATGCGTTTAATTGCCATTTGTTTGAATTAAATAGGACGCTACTTTCAAATTTGATGTCAAATTAAAGCAAGTGATGTCCCGCCATCTGATGCATTTGGTACACATTGGTGTATAGAAAACGCTCTCTCTGTGATTTTTTTACATATAGAGTTTTTATTGTTTTTGATCAAAATATCCAGATTTCTTTTTAAATTAATTTGCTGTAACTCAAAATTTTCAGCTTGACAACATACATCGTAATTTTCCCTGCAAGCAAATACAAAATATATTGTAATTAACCGAACCCCTTTCTGATATACACCATGATAACAATTGAAATTTCAAAAATTACTTGGTACAAACAACACAAGTCAATTCATGACCAGGTAAGTATTTGTCACAAGGCGCGGTTCCTGTAGACAGTTTGTCCTCGGAGTTGAGACAACGCACTTCAACGGGGTTCCAAAATGATCCAGATTTAGATTGAATACCTTCTCCTAACCCATGGAGTTCGGTGTCAACACAGACAAACTCAGAACGATAATCAGAAGAACGAGCACTCATGAGATACCCGAAGTATTCGCGCGTCCATCCAGATGGGCACATCGTCTTAGCAGGAATCATAACCATTATGGCACGCCGAGATTCACAAACCGCACACGCAGCATGCTGTGTTGCAAATGACGTGAAATCAATCTTTGTATGTTGCACATCGTCAACAAAGTCTTCTTTAGACGTCTTGTTATTGTTGTCAGGATATTCAGGTGTTTCGGGGAGACAAAGAAAGTTACTGCCACCGCCATTTTGGTCCCAGTGTCCACCGCCTGCCACACCTGAAATCATAAGGAAAAAGAAGAAAAAGTAAAAGAGAACAAGACAAAGGAGAGGAAAAGAGAGAGACAAAATAGAGGTAAAAAAGGAGAACAAAACGAAGAAGAGGTTAAGGAAACTAAAAAAAATTATATGATTCAGTTACTGTTGATTATTGCATATTGGGTTCATTGTAAACATTTGAAGCAGTGTGGCCATTTACCCTAGGGCACTAGTGACTCTGAGGAATTTAGCAGACGTTACGGTATAAGGCGCATGTTGACAAAACACTTTATTCCGTAAAAACTACTGAATTACCAGGGTCACAAGTGAGCCAGGATCATTAAATGTCCGGCCGCCTGCGCATATATCAAGAACATATCTGACATGTCTATAAATAAATACAAATAGATAAGATTTTCCACAAATTTCGCACCATAGAATTAGCGGATGCTATATTTTTAGACTAAATGATTTTTGGGTTTTATCTATAGGAATGACGAAGCGGCCACAAGTAACGCAAGTATGTCACCCAATACAGCTACTAATCTGTTAGGTTACCCTGTGCACATGCATGAGAGCAAATTTGCCATCAATTCATTTTTCTTTCAATGACTGAACAAGCCTGCCTCGTCTCATCACCACCAAAGACTCATCTATGTACGGGGACATAGTCCATTTAATTATTTATATACATGCAATAGAGTTTTGAATTTGTTACGTTCGTTGATGCGAAGCCAGTGAAGTTCATTGAGCAGAGGAGTAACATGAGCAGATTTGAGTTTCAGATATACAAGGCGCGCACATTTGTTCTGGAGCTTTTTGAGACGATTAAGGTGTTTTTGAGCAATGTCATTGAAAAGAATATTGGAATAAGCAATGCGCGATGATATTAAGGATGAACTATCTTGGCCTCCGTCTCTTGATAAATCCAATAAATCTACAATCCTGTTCAAATGCGAATCTCCCGTTAATATAATTAATTGATTTACACAGTTGGTGGTGATATGTTTGAGAACATACACATTTGTTTGTCAAAAACAATGCCCCGATGCCCAGATTTCGGATGGTAAGAAGGTTTATTAACGGCATAATTAACGTGAAGGCTGAGTCAATTAAGCCTTTCTGGTGATGAACATAAGGATGATAACAAAAATAAAAATCAGGTCTTTTGGCACGGTTTAAGCTTTGAGCTTTTCTAACCACCATCCACTTGTTGCTGTCCTTTGATGCACGGCATCATCACTCGATCCTCATTTTCAGTATGGCCTACACCGCTCGATCATTAGTCCGAATATGGAAGTAATCATCATTTTAGTTTTCAAACCGCGACTTTGGTGTTCCCCGGAATGGGCTATAATAGTACACCAGCTGAAGTGAACGTGTAAACACACTCCAGTCTCTCCTTTTTGTATCTGTGATTCGGTTCTGATCACAACCGCTTTTTGTATACAACACCCAAACCAAGCAGGCATGGTAAATATCAATAATCCTAACTAGCATTACAAACTATGCAATCCCTGTGAGGAAGGTTTTGGCACTTTGTGGAATCCATGATCTTTGAAGTACTCAGAAATCAAGTGTTTAAATCATGAATGCTTATTACTTATTCCAGCAGTAGTAATGTATAGAATTGTGACAATAATTTATTTAGGATGCAGTTTATAGGTATACAAGTACTCACCTGAATATAAAAGTTCGGGGCGGTGTCAGCGCAGACCTTTTTCCCCAGCGTACATAATTTTGAGCTAAAACCACTTCGCTTTCCAACCAATCCTCAACAGAGTGAACCAACAATCGATCGCCAATTCCCCCTTGAAACGAGAATAAATATAAGGATTGGGTGTTTCCATTGTGGAAACTGACCGCTTCCTTCTGGCGTCTGCAGAGGTACCGACGCCGCCTTTTGGACCTGGATCACCAGGTTTCACCATAGTCACCTTTACGACCAGCCGTGCCTTGGCGAGCCCTGAGTACCTTGATTGCCACCAGGGGGGACCAGTGGCGCCATTGGCACCGATCGATCCAGTGTCACCTTTCCGGCCCTCCGGTCCTTGTGGGCCTAGCTGGCCTTTCAAACCATGTGGACCTTGCAAGCCAACTGCTTCCATAAAAGCCCTTCGACCCAGTGGTCCGGATCCCCTTTGGGTCCCTGTGGGCCAATTGAACCTTGTAAAGTTTTCTGACATATTAATGAAACCATTCTTCTAGATGTGTATCACAATAAAACAAATAAACACGCAAGATTGACAACAAAAATATTAAAAATATAAACCACAGCTGTCATCGTGATTTTTAACCTCTTTTAAAACTATATTTCTTTATGCTCCACTATAACTTTTTTATATTCCATCTTATTTCGACACTCCCATTCAGAAACAGTGGCATGGGAGAATGGTATAAACCACGCTGGTCCGATTGGTGCAGTCACAGAATATCGAATTAAAGGTTGAAAATTTCGGTAGAGGTGAGGTCTCACTTAGGAGGGCCGGAACGTGTGGCAGGATTGAACTTGCAACAAGCATTATTTTAAAATTATGATAAAAATGCATTTCTTCAAATACAATATAGGCAAACGATCTTGCCATTGTCCACATTCCCTGCACAAGTCTGCAGTTCAAATCGATGAAAATCAGGCCCATATCTTATAGCATATGAGGAATTCAATTCCATTTAAGGCATTTCTGTAGCGCCATAAGTTTTGAATGCCAAGGCACGTGAGCTACTTATTCTTTGTTGTAAGTTAAGACGGGACTGTTAGCTATATCCCTGAAAAGTTCATAAAGGTAGAGTCAATATTTTTTAAGATATGACCCCAGATATCAAGTAATCTGCAGGACTCATTTAACCAAATTGATGCGCATTTAACTACAAATACGGCACTGTACGTTTTTCGCCCAGAACCACCAATATGAATCTCTAGTCCAACCACCATTTTCCCCTTTCTTCAAAGACAGGGGCTGCCACAAATATTACATATGAATGTTTCCATTGGTAAATAAAAGGCTAAACATGCATTTTAACACACTTAAAATATCGAATTAGGAATGTATGAACAGTATGATCAACAAACTCTTCGTATTGCCGCAAAAAGGCGGCATTGGATTAGAGCTACTCATTCATCCTTGTGTGCCGGCACACAGAGAGTTATCTTAACACAACATTTAAAATGACAGAACCTAGAATATACTGATCTGTTATTGATTTTTTTGAAAACATAGATTTTTTAAACTCTTTCATTTAGTTGAGAATGTAACGTTACATTATTTTCAGTAACGAGCAAGTTGCAGCCCAACTCATTTATCATTTTATGTAATGTAAACAAATCATGCACCCCATCCCCATTTGTCATCAAAGTCAATTTTTAAAACAAATTTTATCACCAATAAATTAATGTTTATTATATTATTTAAATTAATAATTATGTAAATGCATTCAGATGACCCAGGAGAAGTTGTTCGGCAAGAAATTTGGGCAATAAAATGTTTGATTGCAATCAAAATTGTATTACCATTCTTTCTTCAGCCAGTCTTTTGGTTAACAGCTCCTCACTTTGTTGTAAATGGGGTCCTGCGGGTTACTTCATTTGGGTGGTCATATCTTTAAAAAGCGATTGACTCTGCCCTTATGAACTTCTCAGGAATATTAGCGTGACGTAATGTAAACAGTAATGATATGCCATCCACACAGTATCGTAAATAATGAGGTATCGCCCACACCTAGAGATAAAACATGGTCGAACTTGTAAATGACATGTCTCCAGTGTTGATTAAGTATCATCTAAATGATAGCTAACAAATCATAAAAATCCTAGGAAGGACATCACATGGTAGTACGGATTATAAAAAATCCAATTCTAGACGCAGGATTGACAGGGTCGTAAAAATACGGCTTTGCAAGTGAGGGTTTTGTTAGCGTAGTATTTTTGGGCTGCAGAAATTTGAAGGCGTACATCATGACTGTCTTTCTTGTTTTAGCGCGACGTAAAAGGTATCAAAGAGATATAGGGCTCGACTCTACAGCAATGTAAGGTCATAAATCAACTCAGATAAAAGCATGATAAAACCCACATGAGATAAATCCTGTATTTTCTCGCAAGAGTAAGCAGAGAGTGCTATAAAGTCAAGTTTCCATCGAAAATTGTGAAAAGGGTGACGGGCTTGTCAATAGCCAACAAATTTACCGCCGTGAGATATACTGACCCAATGGTGAATAAGCAGCACCAGACAAGCTGTCAATAGCAGGGAAATCTGCAAAACATAAACAAAGCAGCCAAATAACAGCCAAAAGAGGCAAATAGAAGAACCAAAGCATTCTTGGGGAAGAGAACTAAATTGAAAAATCCAGGCATAAAATTATGTGAAGAACAGATGATAACAAGTAGAGATGCAGTAAAAAGTATTATCCATTAGGATATTAAAAACCAAGCAAGTGACCACTGAACGTTGGATGAACTCACTCTCTTATTTTGATAAGATCACTGGTGAACCTGTGGGGGGTTGGCGGGTTGGGTGGTTCGCAATCACCTGCCTAGTAGTCTTTCGCCTATAGGATTATAGGGCACTGGTAGTTGCCCAGCTTAGCACGTTGGTGTACCGTCAATTTAAACCAACAAGTCTTATTGAAAACATAGAAAGTCGTAAGCTAGTGCTTGGTAACATGGATCGCATTCATGCACCAAACCCCTCCACAACCTCCAGGGCCAATCAGCAAAGCAAGAAGGGGAAAAACAATTTAAGGAAAAGCCTTTCCAGCTTATGCAGAAATTGTCTGTCGCGAAAGATGATAATCAAAGTGAGCACCATTTAAAGTTAATGCTGGGAAATGATCAGGAAAGAAAGGGTTAAAACACTTCAACAATTTGCCACACCAAGAAGCAGAAAAAAGGAGCTTGAAGAAATAATAAAGACTGTGATGCAATTTATTATAGAGACAAAAACTAATGAAGACGTTGAACGCTTCAAGCTCTTTTCACGCAAGCAAAAAACCAGGAGCGAAGAGTCTTGAAAAACCACATCCACAGTTGAAGATATTGGCTGAGAAGTGTGAGTTTGGAACCTTAAGAAAACTCCTTGACCAAGACTGCCATCTTGTTGGCCATTATTGGATTCCAACCTCAGGGCAAGATTGCTGAGAATGGAGAACCTGACATTGGAAAAAATGCGAGAAAAGCTGCAAAGTGAGCAGCGGCACAAAAAGGATACGAAATCTCGAACACAACATGAAGAAAAATGATAGTTATTGCTTGTAATAGAGGTAATCAGGAGTACAGGATTCGTAGAAGTACCAGTACCAAGCCAAAAGCATTCAAACAACAAGGACTTGCAACAAACAAGACCCAAACCAAGTCAATACATCAAGACATGAGAAAGATACTACAAAAAGACCATGTGGTAAATGTGGCACAGAAATAAGCCAAGGGTCATGTCCACGTGATGGGTCCACATGCAAAAATGCATGTGGTCGAAATTCATGGGCAACGATGTGCAAAAAACTCTGTCCCTCCACCTGAAAAGCATGCATGGAGATTACAGATTTTTTAAGAGAAGCCTTAAGAAAAATGATACTCCCTCAGACCACCTGAGATAAGTCAGGCAGCTGAACCTTTGTGTTAGAAGTTATAAAGAAAACAGAAACAAGTCATAGTGGATTGTACCAATGAGGCGTGATGGTTACAGAGTACCTATTAAGGGGATACTGGGCTGAATGTAACTTGCTACCCGAAAACTGGTTGATAAAAAGATGAAACATCAAACCAACTGCATTGAGACTATTATCCAAGTAAGAAGCTACACAAGTACAGAGATACCAATAATAGGAAGTTGTACAGTTACTCTACAATACCAAGACATTACAGGCTGAGGTACAGTTCTGATATCAAACTATCAGAAGAAGAAGACCACCCATTGATTGGGTGGGAAACCAGCAAGTTAATGAAGTTAATTCCCACAAGTCATGGTGAATGAAACACAAATGACAACACAGAGCCAACAATTGGGTCAACGAGCAGAAGTCACCAAAGATGTCTTCCAAGGCCTAGGATGCTTCCTGGCAAACCACAGCATCCACCATCAAAGAAGGGGAGCAAAACCAAAACACAAAATTGATGCAGAAAAGTTCCTTTTCAGTTGAAGGAGAAACTTCAGGCTGAGTTAAGCAGAATGGAAAGACTAGAAAGTCATAGCAAAAGTAGAGGACAAACAGAATGGTCAACTCTATCGTTACCGTATACTAAGAAGAATGGTGATCTAAGAGGTTGTCTGGATCCTCGTGAAAAAACTGAAATCGAGAGTCATTGAAAGAGAGAGGTTCAATCTCCCATCAAGTGAAGACCGATACTGTTTGAAAAAGGAAAAGTAACATTCTCTCACTAGATGGGATGCGCTTGTCAGAGGTTCTGGCAAATTCAGTTATATGACGGCAAAGTTCCCCATAAGTTCAAAGTTATGTACCTTTCATCACCCCTTGGAGATACAACTTATCTAAGCCTGTCCTTTGGTATCTCAATGGCACCAGAAGCATATCACCAAGAAGATTCATGAAGTGTTCCATGACATTGAAGTCGTCAATACATCGTCGCTGGCGGGAAAGAAAAGTGAAAAATACTCAGAGGTACTCCAGAGGTCAAATGGCAAAACCCATATGTAAAAAGGGGCCACCCGCAGTGCCCGCGCAGCAGATGCTAAAACCTAATATGTGCAATTTGGTCACATCGAGTTCTAGCTTGAATTTCATGCCAAATATGCTACTAAATCATATGGCACTTTATTTCAGGAATATGGAGAAGTTGTAAAAGGAAGGTAAATACATTACTAAATATGTACGAATGTAGAAAGGAAAACCTTTCTTGTGCATGGCATGACAGACAAATTATTGAACGGTTTTTGGTTGTGTGGTTTTTTTGGGGTTTGTATATCCGAAAACTCGTTACATATGAGGTTTTGTTCCAATAACCGTTCTTTTAATACATTGTGGGGTTTGGCTTTTAAAGTCAAATGCACTATTATGAGGTTTTGCACGCCCAGCGACGACATCCATGGATGACGGACGTAATCGTCTGGGGCACTACAAAAGAAGAAAAGAACAGACCAGAGACCTGAAAAAGTCCTAAGACACAGAAGAAGTACAACCTGACAATTGATATGAAGACAAATGTGGAATTTGGAGCTCAAGAAAATCACATTTTGGGAGATCTACTGACAAGCGATGGTGTAAAAGCAGATCCAAACCCACAAGTAGAGAAAGACAATCTTGTCATTGCCAGTACCACAAAATAAGCCAGACGGTACAAAGGTCTGGGGATGGTTACTACCTAGGAAATTCTTCCTGACTTATCCACCAAGACTGCAACCACTCAGACTGCTTATGATATTAAACAGGAATGCAGTGGGAGAAAGCCCAGGATGATGCCTGTAATGAGTTAAAAACCATTGCTGACACCTCACCTGTCTTGAAAGAGTACTATTGAAGTTAGATGCACCCATAAAACTCCCAGTGATGTTTCAAAATCTGGGCTGGGAGCCGTGTTCTGCAACTACATGAGAATAACTGGGCTCCCGTGGCTCGATGCTTCAAGGTCTATGACTGATGCGGAACAAAAGTATGCCCAAATCGAAAAGGAATGCCTAGCTTTGACATTTTTGCGTGTGGAAGCTGTCACCAATTCATCTTTGGAGGCAACATTTGAAGCAGGGACAGCCCATAAAACCTCCATAGCAATCTTTAGCAAACCCTTGGCAGATTGTCCACTCAGACTTCAGCGCATTAGGATAAAGTTACAAAAGTATGATCTGCAGCTTCAGTGGACGGCAGGCAAGTTCATGTATACTGCAGATACACTGTCCAGAGGAATAGAATGCCCAGAAGAAAACCAGTAGAAAATCTACCACAGAAGAAGGATTGTAGCAGTATCGTGACATGGTGACATCAACACTAGCAGTATCACAGACCGATTACAGGAAAATCAAGCAAGAAACCAATGAAGATGAGCGTTTTCTGAGAGTCCTGAAGGAAGTGATAAGCAATGGAGGCCAAATGAGAAGCAAAATTGTCCATGAAGAGAATTCGAGAATTCTGGATAGGCAGAGACAGCTTACACCGTATGTTGACGACCTAATTTCAAAGTGACAAGATAGGTCGTACCACAAAACTGAGAAAATTCATGCTGCAAGATCCATGAAGGGCACATCGGCATACAGGAAGTGTTTGAGACGAGCACGAGCAGTGATGTACTGGCCGGGAATCGGGAATGATCGAAGTATATAGAAAATGTAGGTCAGAGCTGCCAACACATTTACTATACAGATATAATCAGCAAAAAGAACCGTTCAACCACATGAAGTTCCCAATCAACCATGGGCGAAAGTAGGAGCAGACCTGTTTGAAGAAAGTGGGAGGGAAGCACTTTATTGTTATCGAGACTACTTTCTCAGTTACATTGAAGTTTTTGATGATCAGATTACAACACGGTACAGTAATCAGAGCTATGAAATCAGCCTTTGCAAGGGACATGGGACGCCACTGAACTCGTGATGATAATTGACCACAGTTCAGCAGCAGCCTATTTAAAGAGTTTGCTACTGAGTGGGATTTTGCTCACAGCACTTCAAGCCCCCACTTTGCTCAGTCAAATGGACAGGCGGAGAAAATGGAGTGAGTTAAAATAGCAAAGACCCTGATTAAGAAAAACGGCCAAGATTGGGAGAGGGAGAGCACTACAAGGTTCTACCGTGTACAGACATTAAAACTGTGGCAAAACACCAGCTGAACTGTTATTTAATAGACAGATACGATCCAACTTGCCCTAACCAAAGACATGCTGACTTGGGAATAGGCCAAATGTCAACACCAAAGAAATCAAGCAACTCAAGGAAGCCGGAAAGGATTCAAAACAGAAGCAGTACGATGACGCCATGCAAGGACCACTATCTTGCAATACAAGAAGGAGAAGGAAGAGGTGAGAATCAAGACCGGACAGGAAAAACAATGGAAACGAAGGAACAATAATAAGAAGAAAACTGCCCAAATAGATCATATCTGGTAAGACTGTCAAATGGAATCACGCTGAGAAGAAATCGCAAAAACATTCGACGCATTGGGCGCACGCAAAACCAGAACCATGATCCAAACATAGCTTATGATCCACCAGATGGTGCGGCACAAGAAACATCAGAATGTAGCAACAGCAGCAGCAGAATGTACAGCAACATCAGGAAGTGACAGCAGCAGCAGAAGTACCGCAAACATCAGAATGCACAGCAGCCGAACATGAGCAGCAGCAACATGCGCAGCAACAGCGACATCTGAATGCCCAGCAGCAGCAGCCCTAATGGCACAGCGCACAGAATGCACAGCAACAGACATCTGAAGCACAGCAGCAACCTTGAATGCACAGGGCGCAGCAGCAGAATCACGCAGCAGCGAATGCCACAGCAGCAGCAGAATGCACAGCAGAGAATTGCCACAGCATATCAGCAGCATAATGCACAGCAGCCGAAGAATAATGGACAGCAACAGCAGCAGCAAAATGCACAGCAACAGCAACAGAATTGCGCAGCAGCAACATAATGCCACACAGAAACAACGCAACAGAATGCACAGCAGCAGTATGCACAGCAAGCAGCAGCAAACAAACAGCAAAAGTGAAACAACAGCAACGCAGTATGGTCAGAGAAATCCGTTTTGGTAGACAGATTAACCACAAACACCTGGACCTGTGAATTCACAGGACATGTCAATAGGGAATTGGTTTGGCATAGCCCCACTTTTTTGTAGTGTAACTTTTAGAAAGTTTATATGTTTGCATTGTTTAAATCACACTTATAAATGAGTTAAGGTTGACAAAAAATCTTCCCCATCAAATTATTTTCGCAGATGGACAGAATAATGCCATCTAAGAGCATTCTTGGTGGTATGCTCAGCATAAGAATGAAACTGGTAGTCCACCCAGTCATACATTGAACATGCACATCCCAAAATGTGCCTACAAAATTTCGTTGCTTATAAATAGCATCCATCTTGTAGCAAAAGGACGTTAGCAGCTACTAAGACAAAATGTTTAAGGATGCACAAGCAGTAATTGATGTGCTAAAATAAATGGTACACTTTTTTTTTATTGTCACCGGTAACCTCTATGAGATGTGTACAGAAGAACTGAAAGCAGCAGGTTTAAGGAAGAGACTTATTGTAGCAACACGAAATTATAGGTTTTGATGAACCAGCACTTGGAATTTTGTGGATATGAATATCCCAACAGTTGTGTTCAGCTAATTGCAGTTTCCAAGTGGAAATTTTGATGTTTGCATGCTAAGGTTTTATCAAAATACCAGGCAAAACTGCTGATTGGACGATTAAAGCAAAAAAAAGGTTCGAAAAGTGCTTTTCAGTATTGTTACAGTGTTGTAAGAAATGGACTGAACTTTGCAGAGCTTGTTCTAAACAATTAGTCAAACAGTTTCCGGTTAATCTTATTGAAAGTAGCTGACTTAGTATTAAATGTTGTTCAAACCAAATTGATGTTAAAAAAACACAAATACAAGCACACACACAGGGACTCATAAGTTCAGAAAGGGAACCTCTAGCTATTGGTGATTTTCATCATTGATTATGCTAAACTTTTACACAATGTAAATTGACCATGTTTATTTGGGTTTATGCTAACAAGTCGTTTTTGTGAACGAAAGGGAAGCATAGAGTGACAGTCTGTATGTATTTACATGTCTTTGTTCCTGTATAAAAGAGGGAGGTGTGAAGTAAGTAAACAAGTAATAATATTGCCCTCAACAGTATCGTAAATAATGAGTATCGACCAAACACTAGAGGATAAAACATGGTCGCCCCCTGTAAATGACATGTCTCCATGAGTGTTGATTAAGAGATCATCTAAATGATAGCCTAATAAATCATAAATTATCCTAATGAGACATCACATTAGCTAACAGTCCCATCTTACCTACCAACAAAGAATAAGTAGTCACATGCTTGTTGTTCAAAACTTATGCGCCTGCCACAAGTGTTGCGTTTTTTTTTGGTAACACGGTATTTGTATGGTGTATATCAACTTTAATCAATTCAGATCAGTTAATCCTTTAACACGGCACGCGACTCCAGTCGCTGACGATCAAAATGTGTCATTTTTTGTCAAAAGGTCAAACTATTAATTTCCAGAGAATATTCAGAATCAGCATGAAAATGCATCTCATTTAGTCCAACAAGCTTAGCCGATATTCTTTTTAATGGGCTTTCCAAATTGATCTGCAAGTTTGTGACCCATCTCTAAAGCTCTGACTTTTGCTCTCATAACGTATACAGAATTGGCCCGTGTCGATAGGGTTAAATATCATACATGATCAAAGTGATGATGTCCTGCAGATGGCATCCTAGATGGACATTCATAGGGGCTGCAAATGTCAGTCAGTAAGGCCACATACGTCAATCACGCTGTAGGCGACAGAAGAGTACTATCAACTACCAAAAACTCTGTAAGGCTATCTTAAGTGTCAATGACACTTAAGTCCGTTATTCTTCAAATATCTCAAGATGGATGCCAAAGGACGCCCAAACCTACCAAAATCAAAGAGACCATATCTCTAGACTATTAGTGATCGAATTTTTCGCCTTAGGAAGTGCCATTTCCACCATAATTGGATACCCATCTTGATGGCATCTTGCATGTTCGATTGCTCCGATTGCCTAATGATGTGTACACTATCTGATTGATTTATAAACAATGCATTCCTGGATTAAACACATTTATCATTAGAGCCATTTTTAAGAGTATCGGAAGTATCTGGTGCTATAATGCATAAATTTCAAATCATATTTTTGAAAAATATTTTATGGATGGTTTTAATTAATTTCTTTACTGCCAAAACACCAGGGTAGATGCCCAAATTAACCAAACTGCAATCAAAAGGAATCACGAATCCCACAACCTTATTTGTATTGTTCTGCATATGAGTAAAGATTGCGTTTTACGAACATAGTTTCTCCAAAAATGCTCAAGGTTTTCTTGTCTGGCATCCGGGTTGGTTACATTTACTGCACCCACTTTTTCTGCCCCAGTTGAATTCCCCAGCCTTGGCGGAATAAAGTGCACGTGATTTTTAACTGGTTATTTTATTCCGCCAAGGCTGCTGAAGTCAACGGGGAGGCAGACAAAGTGCGTGCAGTAAATGTACCAACCGCTGGCATCCTTCAGATTCAAAATCATCATAAAACTGGTCTAAAAACCTTTAAAAAATTATTTATCTTTAAACAAGGTTGCTATTAGTTTTCAACGTCTGTATCCTGGGTGACTATAAATACATTTCCCGTGGTCTTGGCTTTTTAAAACAGATGAGTACCTACACGACTTTTTTGTAGCACAAATTCAATTAATGATTTGGGATTAAAAAAATTGGTGGGATTTCCTCTAACTTCCGAACCACGCTTTTTCAAAACGAAAATCGTCGCTTTTAATTCGTTGGTTTTTTAACCCTCAAACATCCCTTTCACGTCATATTAGACCAACCAACTTGTAGTTGACATTCCGCAACATAATACCGTGATGTTATAATGAATTCAGTAATTTGGGACTCAATCAGGACATTTTTCCAGAGTGTTTTTACCATCTATTGAAATCCCTTCGATTTATTGTCTTTTGTGTACCAGAGAATAACGCAAGTGAAGTAAACAACCCCGTGTTGCCAGCTTTCAGGATGTCACCTGTTCCTTTCTCAGAGGCTAAAAGTAGACTATTTTTTTGAATTATAAAGTGAAAAAGTTAATTTGATTTACGATGCAAACCCTTCGTGTAGCCCGTGTAGTAGAAGGGGTTTTTTTTTATAGTCCGCCGGACTCGCAATCCACCTACAGCGGTAGAGGGCACTCGATTCAGTTGACTCTTAAACGTCAACATCGGTATTGGCCTTTTGTGACCCGGGTCACTGTTACCTACCCTATTTGACCCACCCGAATCGTACCTTAATGTCTCGATTGGGTACTATTCCGATTAGTGTCGTTGTCGTGGGCGATATCGTTAAATTTTCGTCTCGTTCACAATCAAGTCTTCTTTAGTCTCAATAAACAAATAACCAGACGCAAGTTGACAACAAAAATATTAAAATATAAACCACATCCTGTTTTCATCCGTGATTTTAACGAACACTCTTTTAAAACTATATTCTTTAGCTCCACTTACTTTTTATCCCATCTATTCGACACTCCCCATTCAGAGATAGCATTGCATTGGAAGAAGGGGTTATAAATCCCAAACTCTGGTCCCGATTGTGCAGTCACAGATATCTCATGAAAGGTTTGAAATTCGGTAGAGGTGAGGGTCTCACTTAGGAGGTCCCGGACGTGTGGATGATTCGAACCTTGCAACAAGCATTAATTTTATCATGAAGAAAGCTTAAATTTTGACTGTCAACGACCTTGCTTGTCCACTTCCCTCCCCTGCACAAGCTCGCAGTTCACAATCGATGAAATCAGGCCCATATCTTATAAGCATATGATAATCCTTCCATTTAAGGCATTTCTGTTGACGCCCATAGTTTTGAACAAAGCACGTGACTACTTATTCTTTGTTGTAAGTTAAGACGGTACTGTTAGCTATATCTGAAAAGTTCAAAGGTAAAGTCCATATTTTTTAAGATATGACCCCGATATCAAGTATCTGCAGGACTCTTTACCCAAATTGAGGCGCATATTACACAAATATCGACGGGCACTGTACGGTTTGCGCCCAGAACAACCAATATTAATCTCTAATGTCCAACCACCATTTTCCCCTTTCTTCAAGAAATGTGCTGCAACAAATAGTAACATATGAATGTTTCCATTGGTACATAACAGCTAAAAACAGCATTTTAACACACTTAAAATATCGAATTCCGATGTATAAACAGTATGATCAACAAACTCTTCGTCTTGTCCAAATAAGGCTGCAATTGGATTAGAGCAATCATTCATCATTTGTGACGGCACACAAAGATTTATCTTTAACAACCCTATTACTGACAGATTAATATACTGTATTGTTATTGAGTTATTTGTGTTGAAAACCTAGGTTTTACTTTCATTATTGAGAATGTAACGTGACAACATTTTTTTCAGTAACAGCAAGTTGCAGCCCACTCATTAATCATTATTATGTAATGTGGAGTTTTGTCTAATGATGACTTATCATAGTTTATATATATCTTCATGAAACATCTTATTAATCACCAGATAAATTAATGGTTTTATAATTATTATTAGTTAAATAAATAATTATGATAAATGCAATCATATGACCCAGGAGAATTTGTTCTGCCAGAAATTTGGGCACTAAATGTGTATTGAACAAACAATCAAAATTGTATTTTACCATTCTTTCTTTCATTCATTGCCAGTCTTGTGTTACCAGCTTCCTCATTTTTGTAAAATGGGTCCTGCGGGTTACTTTACTTCTGGGGTCATATCTTAAAAACTATTGAACTCTGCTTTATCTAAAACTTTTCATAATATTAGCTGTGAACGTAAATGTAAACAGTAATGATCTTGCCATCCACACAGTATCGTAAATATGAGGTATCAGCCCAACACTAGAGATCAACATGGCTCGAACTTGTTAAATGACATGTCTCCCTCGAGTGGTGATAATTATCATCTAAAATGATAGCTAACAAATCATAAATATCCTAATGAAAGGACATCAATAGGTATACGGATGATAAACATCCACTCTCTAGACCGCAGGATTGACAGGGCGGTAAAATACGCTTGCTAAGTGAGTTTTGGTAGCGTAGTAATTTTGGGAGGCGGCATCTAATTTTGAGGCCTACATCATGACTGTAGCGCGACGTAAAAGGTATCAAAGAGTCCTAGGCTCCGACTACAGCGTTGTAAGGTCATAAATCAACTCAAATAAAGCTATGATAAACCCACTTAGACCTAATCCTGTCTTTTCACCCCCTCGCTACAAGAGTAAGCAGAGAGTGCTATAAAGTCCAGTTGCCATCGTAAAAATGAAAGGGTGACGGGCTGCAACTAGCAACAAATCTTAACCGCCGTGAGATATACGTGACCAATCCGGTGAATAAGCATCACCAGACAAGCTGTCAATAGCAGGAAATCTGCAAAACATAAACAAGCAGCCAAATACTGCCAACAGACAGGCAAATAGAAAGACCAACAGCATGCATGGAAGAACTAAATTGGAAAATCCAGGCATAAATTAGAAGAACAGCTATACAAGTAGAGAATGCAGACAAAGTATTATCCATAGGATATTAAAAACCAAGCAAGTGACCACTGAACGTTGGATGAACTCACTCTCTATATTATGAGCGACACTCACTGTGTGAACCTGGGTGGCGGTGGTTCGCCCTGCCTAGTAGTTCTTTCGCCTATAGGATTATTAGGCACTGGTAGTTGACCCACTTAGCACGTTTGGTGTACCGTCAGTATTAACCACAGGTACTTTTGAAAACATAGAAAGTTGTAAGATAGTGACTTGGTAAATGGATCGCTTCATGCACCCCAACCCTCCCACACTCCGGGCCCATCGCCAAGCAAGAATGGGAACAATTAAGGAAGACCTTTTCAGCTCTTATCAGAAATTGTCCTGTTCGGCGAAAGAGGACATAAATACAAAGTGAGCACATTCAAGTACCTGCTGGGAAATGAAGGAAGAAAGGTAGTATAAAACCCTTCAATTTCCCAACCAAAGGGCGAAAGGACTTGAAGAAATAATACAAAAACAAGCCTTTGATAGCAATTATAGAGAAAAACTTACTGAAGACGTTGAACGCTTCAAGCTCTATTTCACGCAAGCACAAACCAGGAGAGAGTCTGAACCCTACAATCACAACCGTTGAAGATAGATGGCTGCAGAAGTTGTGATTTTTGGACCTTAAAAACTCCTGACCAGAGCGGCCATCATTGTTGGCATTATTGGATTCAACCGTCAGGGCAAGATTGCTGAGAATGGAGAACCTGACATTGGAAAAATGCGAGAAAATATGCACAAGCTTGAGCAGCTGGCACAACAATAGACTACGGAAATATAGAACACAACACTGAAGAAAACGTGTTAGTTAATGCTGTAAATAGAGGTAATCAGAGTACAGGATAGAGTACCATTACCAAGCCCAAAAGCACTCAAACACAAGGTGCCAACAAACAAGAACCAACCAATGCCAATACATCAGACCCTGAGAAAGATACTACAAAAGACCATGTGGGAAATGTGTCACAGAACCATAAGCCAAGGATCATGTCCATCGTATGGTCTCCACATGTCACAAATGCAGTGGTCGAAATCATTGGGCAAAGATGTGCAAAATCGATGTCCCTAGCCACCTGAAAAGCATGGCATTGAGCAGAATTTAATAGAAGCTAAAATGATACTCCCATCAGATTCACACCTGAGATAAGTCAGGAGCCGCTGACCTTTTCCGTAGAAGTTCTAAAAGGAAAACAGAACAAGTCCATAGTGGATTGTACCAATGATGGTGAAAGGTACAAGGCTACCTATTAAGGTGGAACTGGTGCTTGATGTAACCCCCCCCCACCCACAACTTGCTACCCGAAAATGTGTATAAAAAGATGAAACCTCACCCCAATGCATGCAGACTATTACCAAGTAAGACGCTACACAAGTACAGACGATACCAATAATAGGATGTGTACAGTTACTAATACACAATACAAACATCAGGCCGGAGGTACAGTTTCTGATATCAACTACAGAAGACAAGACCACCATTGATTGGTTGGAGAAAACCAGCAAGTTAATGAAGTTAATTCCACAAGTACATGTGAATGACAACCACAGTTGAAAGCACAGAGCCATACAATTGGGTCAAAGAGCCGTACCAAGATGTCTTCCAAGGCCTAGGATGCCTTCCTGGCAACACACAACAGTCATCACCATCAAAGAGGAGCAAACCCCCCACAATGCAATGCAGAAAAGTTCCTTTCCATTGAAGAGAAACTTACAGGCTGAGTTAAGCATAATGAAAGACTAGACGTCTAGAAAAAGTAGAGACGGACCCAACGAATTGGTCACTCTATAGTTAACCAAAAATAGTAACTAAAGACGCATGGTGATTCTAAGAGTTGTACTGATCTCGTGAACTGAATCGAGTCATTGACGAGATAGGTTCAATCTCCCTCCACGTGCAGAGATACTTAGTTGAAATAGAAAAGTAACTTCTTCACTAAGCGGATGCGAGTTGTGCAGGGTTTCTGGGCAACTTGCAGTTATATGCACGGCACGTGGTGTGGCAAAGTTTAGTTACTTTTTCTTCACACCCCTTACTGGTAGATCCAAGTATCATACGCCTGCCCTATTGGGTATCTACATATGGCACCACATGAAAGCATATACAAGAAATTCCTGAAAGTTTCCATGCATAGAAGGCGTCAATACAATCTCGCTGGCGGAGCAAAACCTACATATGTAACATCCAGAGGTCAAGATGCAAACCTCATATGTAAAAAGTGGCCGCTAGTGGCTAAAACCTCATATGTGCATTTTGGTGACACCGGGTTCTAGCTTGAATTCAATCATCCAAAATATGATACTAAATCATATGGCCATTTAATTCTCAGAAATCTGGAGTACATAATGGACCCATAATATATTTCGAAAGGAAAACCTTTCTTGGGCATGGCATATACAGCAAATTATATTCATGTTTTGGTGTCTCTCGAAAATGTTCACATAGGAGTTTTGTCATCATAACCGTTTTTACTCAAACTACCTGTGAGGTTTGTGCTTTTAAAGTCAAATGCACATATAACGGTTTTTCCAGACCAACTGACGACATACATGGATAGACGTAATCGTACCCTGGGCACCTACAAAGAAGAACATGACAGAGACGGAAACAGTCAGAAACACAAGAACTAACTAAACCTGAAATTGAATGAAACAATGTGCAATTTGGAGCATTCAAGAAATACATTTTTGGGAGATCTACGACAAGCGATGGTGATAAAACGCAATCCCAAACAAAGTTGAAGCAATCTTGTCAATGCCAGTACCACAAAATAAAGCAGAGGTACAACGGTTTCTTGGGTATGGTTACCGACCATAGGAACATTTCTTCCTGACTTATCCACTCCGACTGCACCAACTCAGACTGCTTCTTGATAGTAAACATGAAGTCAGTGGGAGAAAGCCCAGGATGATGCCTTTAATTGAGTTAAAAACACATGCTGACAACCTCACCTGTCGACGTAACATATGAAGTAATGCAGCCCCATAAAAATCTCCAGTGATGCATCAAAATCTTGGGCTGGGACTGCTTCCTGCAACTACAATAATAACTCAGGGCTCCCGTGGCCCTATGCTTCAAGGTCTATGACATGCTGCTCAGAACCAAAAGTAGCCAAATCGAAAAGGAATGCCTAGCTTTGACATTTCCGATGTGACCGTTTCAACTTTCACAATATCATACTTTGGAGCACACATTATGAAGCAGAGACAGACCAATACAACCTCTAATATCAATCTTTAGCAAACCCTTGGCAGATTGTCCACTCAGACTTCAGTCAGCATTAGTATAAAGTTACAAAAGTATATCTGCAGCTTCAGATGGACGGCAGGCAAGTTCATGTATACTGCAGATACACTATCCAGAGGAATAAGAATGCCCAGAAACAGTAGAAGTACCACAGAAGAAGATGTAGCAGTATACGCGTTGACATGGTGCATCAACACTACAGTATCACAGACTGATTCAAGGAAATCAAAGAACGAACCAAAGAAGAACTGAGCAGTTTGAGAGTCCTGAAGGGACAGTGATAATCAATGCTGGCCAAATGGACGCAAAATTGTCCCATGAAGATTCGAGAATTCTGGGATAGCCAGAGACAGCTTAACCGTTGTTGACGACACCTAATTTTAACAAAGACTGACAAGTAGAGCGTACCCCAACACAACTGAGAAATTCATCGCTTGTAAAGATCCTTGAAGGGCACCGTCGGGCCAACCGAAGTGTGGTTTGAGACGAGCACGAGCAGTGATGTACTGGCCGGGGGGAAATGAATCGAAAGTATAGAATGTGTCCAGCTGATCAACACATGCTTACTATAACAGATCCTAATACAGCAAAAAGAAACACGCTTCACAAACAAAACACCATGAAGTCATCCCACTCAGGCCATGGGAGAACGTAGGAGCAGACCGGTGTTTGAACCAAGTGGAAAGCACTTTGTTTAAAAAAAACATTGTTAGTGCGTCGTACTACTGTTTGTGTCACTCCAGTACAATTTGAAGTGTTTTAGACTCTGAAATCCAGATTACAACACTACAAGTAACAGAGCTCATAGAAATCAGCCTTGCCGAGCAATAGGTACGCACCACTAGAAACGTGCTTGCTGACTGGATATGGCCCACAGTTCACAGAGCAGCATCCACCTAGTTTAAAGAGTTTGCTGCTACATCTCTCTGGCGTGAAGTGGTTTTCATGCTCACAGCCACTTCAAGCAACCAGCCATTGCGGCAGTCAAGTGGACAGACAGGCGGAAATGGAGTTAAAATAGCCCAAAGACCCTTGATTAAGAAAACGGTCCAGATTGTGAGAGAACCACTACAAGTCTATAAACCGGGCGTACAGCAGTTAAACTGTGGCAAAACACCAGCTGAACTGTTATTTAATAGACAGATAAGGGGAGGGGGTATCCGACACTTAGCACACATAAACCAAATATGTCGATGGGAATAGGCAAATGTCAAACACCAAAGAAATCGCAACTCAGGAGCAGAAGGTTCAAACAGAAAGCAGTACTATAGACACGCCATGCAAGACCACTATCTGCAATACAATAAGGAGAAGAGGTTAAGATCAGACCTGCAGGAAAAACAATGGTCACGAAGGAAAACAATCATAAGAAAACTGTCCAAAATAATCATATCGTTAAAGAACTGTCAAATGGAATACGCATGAAAAGAATCGCAAACAACATTCACGCATTGTGCGCAACCAGAACCATGATCCAAACATAGCTTATGATCACCATGGTGCGACACCGCAACCTCAGCAGCGCAGCAGCAGCAGCAGAATGTAACAGCAACTCACTAATAACATCAGCAGCAACATGCGCAGCAGCAACATGCGCAGCAGCAACATGCGCAGCAGCAACATGCGCAGCAACAGCGACTCATGATGACCAGGCAATCAAGCATCATAATGCACATGCAGCAACAGAATGCAACAGCAACGCACAATCTAATGCACAGCAGCAACAGAAAGCACAGCGCCGTCAGCAGAATGCAACACCATCGTAAGTGCACACAGCATCCAGAATGCACAGCAGCAGAATGCACAGCATCAGCCGCATAAATGCACAGCATCAGCAGTAATAATGGGACAGCACAGCGCAGCAAAATGCAACAGCAACACAACAGAATGCGACAGCATCAACATAATGCCCAGCAACAACAGCAACAAAGAATGCAAAACAGCACAAAGAATGCACGGCCTCCGCAAATCAACAACCGCAAAATGAACAACAGCAACAGCGTATGTTCAGATATAACATCCAGTTTTGGTAGACCTATTAAACCACCAAACAAACTGGACCTTTGAATTCACAACATGTAGACGATGCTACTGGATTTTGGCAATAAGCCCTTTACTTGTATGATGTAAACATCTTTAGAAAGTTTCTATGTTTGCATTGTTAAATCACACTTATAAATGATTTAAGAGTGACAAAATCTTCCCCATCAAATATTTAGAGACAAATGGACAGAATAATGCCATCTTAAGAGCATCTTGGGTATAGCTCAGTCATAAGAAGATGCAAACTGGTAGTCCCCCCCAGTTCGACATTGAACATGCACATCCCAAAATGGGTGTAAAATTTGTGTTATAAATAGCACCATCCTTGTAGCAAATGTACCTGTTGTCACTCACTAAGACAAAATGTTTCAGGATCCCAGCCGTATTGCTGTGCTACAATAATGGTACACTTTATTGTTATATGTCTACACTAGTAACCCTCTATGCTGATTGCATACATCAGAACTGAAAGCAGCATTTTTAAAGGAAGAACTTATTGTAGCCAAACACGAAATTCATAGGTTTGATGAACCATGCACTTGAATTATTGTGGATATGAAATATCCCACCAGTATAGTGTTCAGCTAATTGCAAGTGTTCCAAGTGAATTTTGATGTTTGTCCTGCTAGAGTTTTAATTCAAAATACCAGGCAAAACTGACTTGATGAACTGATAAATAGAGCAAAAGTAGCAAAACGGGCTTTTCAGTATTGCTTACAGTGTTGTAACGCAACTGGACTGAACTTTGCCAAGAGCTGTTTCTAAAGCATTAGTCCAACAGTTCATGTTAATCATTATTGAAGTAGCTTGACTTAGTATAATGTGTGGATCCAACCAATTGTGTTAAAAAAAACGAAAATACAAGCACAGACACAGACTCATAAGTTCAGAAAGGACACTCTAGATAATTGGTGATTTTCCATCATTTTTATTAGCTCAACTTTTACCCAATGTAAATGACCATGATCTTATTTGGTTTATGATAACAAGGAGTCTTTGTTTGTGAAAGAAATGGACGAATAGAGTGATCATATGATATTTAACATTTGTTGTTCCTTTATAAAAGAAGGAGATGTGACGAATGTAAACAGTATGATAATTGCCATCCACCAGTATCGATACATACATGAGGTATCATAGACACATACACAGAGATAAAACTTGTCGCACTTGTAAATGACATGTCTCCATGAGTGTTTGATTAAGTATCATCTAAATGATAGCTAACAAATCATAAATATCCTAACGAAAGGGCCCTCACCTAGCTTAACATCCCATCTTCCCTACCCAACAAAGAATACGTAGTCACATAGCTTTTGTTCAACCTTACTGGCGCCTTCCACCAATGTTTGACGTTTTTTTTGGGACACCCGGTATGTGTACTGGTGATGTAAATATCACTTAAAATCATATCAAGCATTAATCACCTTTGAACAACGCAAGCGACTCCCAGTCACCTGAACGATCAAAATGTGTCAATTTTTTTTGTCAAAAAGGTCAACCCTTATTAATTTTCACAGAGCATAACTTCAGAATCAGCATAAAAATGCCATCTAAATTAGTCCAAACAGCTAGCCTGATATTCTTTTAGATGGCTTTCCATGATCTGCAGTATTTGTGACGCCATCTCTAAAGCGTCTGACTTATGTGCTATAAACGTATACAGAATTGGGCCACGTGTCAGATAGGTTAAGATATCAATAACTGAATCAAAGTTGATTGATGTCTGCAAGTGGCTCCTAGATTGCACGATTCATTGGCTGCAAATGTTCATTCAGTAAGAGGGCCACTACTTCAATCACGCTGTAGGGCTAAAGATATATACTATCACTACCAAAAATCTACTGTAAGGCAATCTTAAGTGTCATAATTAATCGTTAATCATCAATATCTCAATAATGGCATGCCAATGGACGCCCAAAACCTACCAAAATCAAAGAAACATACTCTAGACCTATTATGAACGACTTTTTCGACACGCTTAGTAGTGCCATTTCCAGCCATATTAGGACACCCACTTTGAGATGGCATCTTGCTGTTGCCGATTGCTCGCTTGCCTAATGATGTTACACCTAATCTGATTGATTTATAAACATGGCAGTCACTGGATTAGACACATTTAATCAATTATAGCCATTTAGAGTATCGGAGCTATCTTGGTTGTCCTATAAAATCGAATAAATTCAATCCTAGTTTTTTGAAAAATATTAGGAATGGTTTTATTAAATTTCTTTACTGCCAAACAACCAGTATAGATACCCAAATTACCAAAACTGCAATCAAAAGTAGCTCACGAACCCATCACCTTATTGTATTGGGCGGCATAATTGAATGTAAATGATGCGTTGTTACGAATCATATGTTTTACAAATGCTCAAGGTTTCCTGTCTGGCATCCGGTGGTACATTTACCTTGCACAACTTTTTCCTGCTCCCCAGTTTGAATTCATCAGCCTGCGGAATAAAGTGCAACGTGATACGGGTAAGACTTTATTCCGCCAAGGCTGCTGAAGTCAACGAACTGGGAGCATAAAGTGAGGATGCAGTAAATGTACCACCGCTGGCATCCTTCAGATTCAAAATCAGCATAACAAACTGTCCTAAAAACCGTTTAAAAATATATATTTATCGTATAAAACAAGGGTTGATATTAGTTTTCAACGTATCTGTATCCTGGGACTATAAATTACATTTCCTTGGTTCTTGAGCTATTTTAACACAATATAGTAACACGTCCAAACAGACTTTTTTGTAAGCAACATTCAATTAATGAGTTGGGATCTAAACAAATTGGTGGGATTTCTCATAACTTCCGAGGACCACAGAGCATTTTCAAAACGTAAAAAATTCGTCGCTTTTAATCCATTGTTTTTAACACCACAACATCCTTTCAACGTCATATTAGAACCACTTAGATATGTAGTTTACATCCGCAACACATACTACCAAACCATATTTTAATAATGAATTCAGTATTTTGGACCTCAAATCAGGACATTTTTCCCAGAGTGTTTTACCAGCTATTGACATCACAGCGATTGTTTAATATTGTCTTCCCACGTGTTACCAGAGAATAACGCGAGTGACAGGTAAACAACCCCGTGTTGGCAGCTTTCCAAGATGCACCTGATTTTACTCCAATCCAGGAGGACTAAAAGAGACATAATTGTTTGAATTATAAAGTGAAAAAGTTAATTTGATTTACGATCAAACCCTTCGTGTAAAGCCAGTGTAGGAGAAGTGGGTTTTTTATAGTCCGCTCCCGGACCGCAGTCCACCTACACAAGCGTCAGAGGGCACTCGATTCAGTTGACTCTTACCGCAACATCGGTATGGCCATTTTTGTGACCCGGGTCCCTGTGACCTACTATGTGACCTACCCCAATCGGGAACTTTTATGTCTCGATTGGGTACTATGTCCGATTAGGTCGATTGTCGTGGGCGATATCGTTAAATTTTAGTCTCGTTCACAATCACAGTCCTTCTGTAGTCATCATATTGAACGCTAAATTATATCGATCGTCGTATTGCTAACTGTTGACTCCTGGGCCTATAAGAACACATAATGAGACTAAAACTTCGCGCGTAAATCATCATCATACTTGGCGAGGGGTAAGTCAACAGCTGTACCGGGAGTGAGTCATTCGCCCCAGTCATTGGTCTGTTTGGGATGTGAGTATATGATGTCCTTTTACATTCCATTTCTATCTTCCGATAAATTACAAAATATCGTCCCTATTGTGTGTATTTAAGCTTGAATTTTTAGATCAACAAGAAGGGTATTAATTCATACAGGTCGAATCAAAAATTCGCAGCCGCCCTTGGGCGGCCCTTAGCCTGTGCATTGATCGCACTGCAATTGTCTGTTCCAAGGTACGGGACAAGGCTATGATGTTTCGAGCTACACGATTAAATTGTTTGTCATGGCTAAAATAGTTTTTATTGTTTACTGTCTTGTTTTTTAAATATTTAGTCAAAATCCGGCTTAGGAAATGGCAATGTCCACCACTGTACTGCCCGCTAGTACTAGACTAGACCAGGTCCCTGCATCTCATCTGTATTAATCTGTGTGCGATTTTGGACCATTATATGGCCCTGGACCATATGGTCGCAGGCCCCATATTTGAAATATGGTCCTGGCCGCATACAATATTAATCTGGGGAAATATTCTAAGTCAAACATGCTCTCAGGAGCCTATTTTTCTATATGCTCCTGACATGTGCATTTAAATATGCCGGCAGGGAGGCCATATATGCTATATTCGCATGGAGCATCAATAATCTAAAAAAGCCAATACTGCTCCAGGAGCATATTTGCCATATCTCCTGGGCATGGCATTCACATTCCCATGCTCCAGGACCATATGGTCCAGGACCATATTATTGGGCCAAAATGCCCAAATCGGTACTGTTTAGTGCCCATGGCGTATCTCTGTTACAGCGATGTGTTTACTACCACCAGGGGTAGGGGGGCAGGGGGCGCTCATAAAAAGTGACGTACGTGCTCCTACCAACCTACCGACCCATATCTGATATCAAGGCTATCGGGGACAGTTATCTTGCAAAACAGGTCAGTGCATTGTTAGAGGAACTGTAAATGTACGGCATTTGGATTGGTGTCAATAGTCCTAACTTTGACATAATAAATCCCCTTTCGTTACAAAAACCAAAATGTATCGGGTGGGCCACCACCCAAACTAAGGTTTTCACACACAACAGCCAAAAGGTGTCATCACAGTGTCAGATCCCTAAATCTGGGGGAACTGGGCATTGGGTAGTGGTAGACTTAAAAAAATGTTCACTGAACTCCTGGGACAGATTGGAAAAATGGTCTAGTCGACAGGTGCATCGAAAGCTTGCTAATCATGGTGAGCCCGCCCCCCTTTCAGGGTTCACAAAAGGTCAACATGGTCCATTGTTGCAGTTCTGGATGAGCTAACGTTTCAAATATAGGAGACCATTAAGTCACTAACTGTATATGTCATTCACATGTCCACTCAGAGGTCTTCCTCTACGCGTCTGGCAAGAGGGTTGGAAATGTCCAAAAACTTGTCCCTTGCAAGCACAAAAGGTAATATTTTGCATTTTTATGCACCAGCTACTGAAGTCAAACTTGGTCAAATTAAGCAAAGTCCTACTGCCTGTGTCATTCATGTCCCCCGGGTCTTCCCTTGGTCTTGCAGAGGTTGGAGGGAATGTCAAAAATGTCAGCAATTGCTCACAAAGAATAAAACATTTATGCATTTCTACAACAGCCACCGCAGCCATCTTTGATCCAATTTCGGTAGGAGACTACAATCTTCCTGCCTGGAGTGTCCATTATGTCTACAAGGGTCTTCCCCTGGGGTCCGCAGAGGGAGGGGAATGTCAAAATTAGGCAATTGCCACAGCTTCCGCTGGAACCCAGTAAACATATTTTTTCAATTAACACACCCCGGAACCGACCCATTCAAGCGTTTCCAAATCACTTAAAATTGATCTCAAGTATTATTTTTTATTTCATATAAGAAATTCTGCTTATGGCCCCCATCGAAACTAAATAGTAACTATTAAAGCCGAATGAAGTTTTAAAAAACAGGCATCTGGGCCAAGTGTAAACGTAATGTCATAAATCATCAGCTTTAATTCATATGCGTGTAAAATAAAGTTATCAAAAGTTACCCATCTGGCGTAAAATGCTGTTTCCGAATGGCCAACTTTTGATTGTATCCGCTCAAACCCTATTGCACAGCTACTCCACGTTATAGCTACCAACCCGGGCTAATCGAGAATTTTAATGTCTCGATTGGGGTGGGTCCCTGTATATCATAAAACCAATATAAATGGCGACCATCAGTGATCCCGGAGCTGGCAATACAGAACATCAAATTGACCTGTATGGTCTCTCTAATGTACCTTATCAAGGGTAATCCCAAAAAGTTGTTCAAGGCATAAAAACTCTCATACCGTTGGCGTTGAATTACATTTTCTTCGATGATATTAACTATATACTCTTTTGCATAGATTGGGGTGCAAACCCCGCCAATAGACCGCAAACGCAAGCCAGAGCAGACGGGTATTAAAGAACCATATTTTTTCACAACCCATTCCATGGGATAACACAGTAACATCATTTGCCCATTCTTTGCAACATGATCTTTTGTTTAAACTGATTTATAATAATGACAATACGCAATATAAGTAATAAACCACTGCATAAAGCTTACAGTCGCCTTCTTATAAATAGTTGCTCAACGCAAATAAAAACTTTTCCTATGTCTGTTTGTTATCTCACCAGGGGAGGACATAAACGTACCCCAAAAAAATAAGTCCCCCTCCTGGATGACCAGACTTTGTCATGAAAAAAACTCACTTTGAAGGTATAATTTCTTCGCATCAGCTTTATTTTTACCAGAAACATTTTTTCATGTAATACACGCTCATCATTTGGTGAAAGGTAATGCCTTTTTCAATAACAACAACATGTTTGATAAAATGATGGTTTCAAACCAGACCAAAAAAAGTTGTACTTTTCAACTTTCTAAAGTGCAACATGTTTAACAAAAAGTTCATTACTTAAGCGCTTCAGTTAGTTGACTGCATGTTTCAAACTGTTTCATTTAACATAATGATCATTTCCGCTTCGTTGTCGATGACCTACATTCAACTTCACCATTTTTCTTGTCTCCTTGCAGTAGGCGCTATTCAGTTGAGTCCTATTTCCTGTCTGGTAGAACACATTGCGTTTCTCGTTGCCCATGTCTTCTGTGGTACACCCCCTCTAATTGGACGCAGTTGAAAAAGAGGAATGTGAGACGACACGTTATTTTTATTAACATTATTTTTTGCTAATTCAAATTGTTTATCGCAAATGATTATGCAAATGGTATTCCTTACTTTTTTTTTTTTATTTTAAATTACTAACCTGTAATCTTGGCGCCGGGTAGTTGCATGTAATGAGGATATGTTCTTCCGTACTGTTGTTACAGGCGGTATCACCATGACGAGGCAATCTTGACCGGCACAGCTGCATCCTCCTTGCAATCTCTTTTACAAGAACACCTTCTTCCAGAAATGCATTGCATCTCGCTCGTTCTATACCCTCAGTTTAACACTCACATTGCAAGAGCAATCACATTGCCAAATGTGTCTGAAAGATATTACCTTGCAACATTTGCCATTCATACAATAAATCAGTTTCATTCTTACATATTTTTGTGATTTAAGGTTTAATTTTTAAAAAAAAAAAAACCTTAAATCAATTGATAAAGCATATCTTTTTTTTCCTTCACTGACCCATAACCTGTATCCTTCTTGTGCCCTCATCATTACGTAAAGCATTATGTAATCGGGTTTACAAGGCTGAATATTGGCCGTGAATTTCAATTGTTTATTGCATAAGGACCACATTAAAGGGTTCATTTCACATTAATGCAATAAGTTGCCACAATTAAAAGTGCACCTTTTTTTTGGACCTGTTTACTGAAAACATCATTTTACACAAATGCTTGTTGTTAGAAAAGGCATTACCTTTCAACAAATGATGACCTGTACACATGGGAAAGTGCTTTGAAACAAAAATTATTAATGTGAAAATACACCCATCAAGTGATTTTAAAATCAGGACAAAGTCTGGCCATCCAAGAGGGAATTCGTTTTACTGGGGACCGTATTAACAGTAGTCAACGCAGTGGCATTACTTTCTGGTAATTTTTACAGGACGATTCACCCCCGCATATGATGTCACACAATTTTTAATCCAAGCGCTCAGATTTGCGAGTGCGAGCCCTCGAGAAAAATTTAAAAATCGAAATTATCTTTGAAATGTTCGGTCAATTACTATGTAACATTACCACGCATTAAGATACTAAACATTTAATTCTCCAGTAGAAATTGGTAAGATTGGTGATTTCGTGCCAGAAATTAAAGGCTAAACACGTCGAAAATACGCGACCAAATGGGTTTTGAAAGGTGGTTGCATGCGTGACAATGACACTCAAGCATGACGCAAGGTGGATACGAACCTCGTGCAGAATGTTGTGTTCGCTAGAAGAAACCGAGCTTTATTAGTTGTGTCTCTTGAAACCTTAGAAGGAAAAAAAATATTTTTTAATTTTTTTAATTTTTTTAATTTCTTGGGAAAATATTATCGTTTTAATTACAAAAGAAAGCACTTATGATGACTGAATGACGACTGCATAGGTGAATCCCAGCTTTTCTAGTGTGAATTAAGTCAATGCGGAATAAAGAACATGAATCCCATTCAACTGTGTGCATATTTATTTTTCGTGAAGTAACCGGTACGGATGCTCAGTCTTCGATGGCGAACAAAATTTTCGCCTACCCTTAAACCCATCCCCAATTGAGATTAGGAAAAATAATAATTTGATAGTATAACTGTATATGCCTCAATATACCCTCTTTCCTGGAGTGGGCCAGCGTACCGCGAGGTGTATAAAAAAATAATGCCCGTGGCTGGACTCGAACCCGTAATCGCCGATTACTTGATGGCGCGCCATTGCTAACTACTAACCCAGGTGGTATAATGTAAGAAGCGATAGATCGGGTTCTCAATGGCTGCCCGCGGGCCAATCCGGCCGCGCCAACTTCTTGATTTTTTGGAGACCCCTTGACATTGTGTCTAAAATATAAGGGAACCATAAGAATTTCAGGTGTATTTGGCCATCAAGTAGGGAACTTTGAAATGTGTTCCGGATTCTCTGCCCTTCATGCAATATAATTGACGAGTTGAAAAAGAGGAACAGTGAGACGAGTCGTATTTTATTAACATTATTTTTGCTAATTTAAATTGTTATCGCAAAATGATATGCAAATGTTATCATTATTTTAATTACGAACTGTGAATCTTGGGCCGGGTATTTGCCATGTTAATGATGGATATGTTCTGCCGTACTGTTGTACAGTGGGTATCCCATGACGAGGGCAAATCTTTGAACTCACCAGCTGCATTCTCCTGAACTCTTTTAAGAACCCCCCTTTTCCAGAAATTGCAGTGCATCTCGATCGTTCTAACTCAGTTAATAAACATTGCAAGAGAAATCACATTGCCAATTGTGTCATGCAAGAGTTCTTGCAACATTTGCCATTCATCAATAATCAATCCAGTTCATTCTTAAAGCATTCATTTAATTTAGCTTCTCTTTTCAGACCCACACCTGAATCAATTCATAAAGCATTTATCTTTTATTTTCATGGACCCATACCTGTTATCACTTCTGCCCTCATAATTATGAAAAGCATTATGTATCGGGATTCAAGGGCTGAATTAATTTGGCAGTGCATTTCAAATTGTTTATCATTATAGGACCACCCATTAAAGGGTTCCATTTCACTTATATTGACCAATAAGTTGCCAACAAGTTAAAAGTGCAAATTTTTTGGAGGTTTTTGAAAACATCATTTTTACACAAATGTGGTTGTTAGAAAAAGGCCTTACCTTTCAACAAATGTGAACTGTATCCAATGGAAAGTGCTTCCGTAAACAAAAAAATTATTTAATGGAAAGAAATACACCCATCAACAGTGAGTTTATCAGACAAAGTCCTGGCCATTCAAGAGGGGGACTTATTTTTTGGGACCGTTTATAACAGTAGGAACGCCAGTAGCATTACTTCCGGTATTTGTTACAGTGACGTGACCCCCCCCGGATAGACGTCACAAAATTTTGAACCCAAGCGCTTAGATTTGCGAGTGCGAGTCCTCGAAGAAAAAATAAAAATCGAAATGATATCTGAAATGTTCCGTTCAATTTATGTAACTTTACCACGCATATTAAGATACTAAACTTAATGTCCAGTAGAAAATGGTAGAGATATGTGAATTTCGTGCCAAAATTAAGCTAAAACACGGTCGAAAATACCGTACCAAAATGAGGTTTTGAAAGGTTGTGTTTGCATGCGTGACAATGACACGCAAGGATAACGCCAAAGTGGATACGAACCTCGTGCAGAATGTTGTTGTAACGCGAAGAAGGAAAAAAAACAAGCTTTTATTTGTGTCTCTTGGAAACTTTCAGAAGGAAAAAAAATAGGGGTTAAGTTGTTAGTATTTATTGGGAATGATATCGTTTTACAGAAAGAAAAGCACTGATGATGACTGAATGACGACTGCATTGAAATCCCCAAGCTTTCTAGTGAAATTAAGTCAATACGGGCGATAAAGAACATGACCCCCCATTCAACGGTGTGCATATTAATTTTTAGTGAAGTAACCGGTAAAGGTGCTCAGTCTTGCGATGGCGTAACAAAATTCGCCTACTCCTTAAGACCTCACCCAAATGAGATTAGGAAAAATAATAAATTGATAGTAATAACTGTATATAGCATCAATATACCATCTTTTCTGGCGTGGGCAGCGTACCGAGGTGTTAAAAAAAATAATGCCCTTGGCTGGACTCGAACCCGTAACTCGACGAATTACTTGAATTGCGCGCTGATAACTGAAGCTAACAGGTGGTTATATTAAGAAGCGATAGATCAGGGGTTCTCAATTGGCTGCCGGCGGGCCAAATCCGGCCGCCAAAATCTTGATTTTTGGCCTTGGAATTGTTCTAGAAATATAAAGGAAACATAAGAATTTAGGTGTATTTTGGCATCAAGTAAGGAACTTTGAAATGTGTTCAGGAGTCACTTCGGCCCTTCAGGCAACTATAATTGGAACCCTGCGATAGGTCAACTCTATAGGTATGGAGTTGAGTATTGTCACAATATCATTTTTGACAACGGGTTTCAAACTGCAATTTCTAACAAGTACGGTCATTGACATCGATAAATCCTATCAGAGGATGAACGATCCAATAATATGACAATAAGATGCACTATTCGCAGGTACTTGAAAAATGTAAACATGCAAAAATTCTTGCTGGACGTTGGACAGCATGATCATTGGTTAAATTTGCCTTAGGCCTATATCGACTGTGGGAGAGAAGCCGATGGAAAAATTGAATATTTATAAACAAATGACTATTAGAGTCTGTGGGAAACAAGTGGTCCGTCCTATGTAATAATTAATCAATTAAAATTGATAATGAAAGAAAACGCGCGATAAAAAAATATCGATTCTCGTACCCACGAGTGTTCATGCCGCCACCAAAGTTTGAACCCTTAAAATTGACCGTTGAAGGCTATATGGAGTCGTTGGCGTTCCTTATCTGTTAAACAGGGATATGGGTGTAAGGTTCGCGTTTTCAAACCCAGGGGCATTCGGTGACAGGTTGGGCTGCAAAAACAGGTTCTTGGGTGAGAGGACACCCCATTTGCCCAAAATGGGTTTCCGGTGACAAATTTCTAAAACAATGGGGTATTGGGAGAGATTTTTGCAAAATTTTCTAAAAAATAGAGGGTGATATTTTAAACAAATATTGGTCCTGTTGGGCGAATATTTTCAACAAATATGGGTGTCAACGATGCTGAAAAGGACACGTGTCCCTTCCAAGATGGGAGTGCCCAAGGTTATCTCTAGTTTCATGATAAATTAGCATCAGTTCATGAAAGTCCGATCCTGCGACGTAGTATACCAGGGGTCGTTCCCGAACTCATTCGTAATCTACGTGCAACTATGTCATGCCTGAGTGACCAATTTGTCCCAAAGCACTGTGTATGAAAGGAATGTATGTGGACCTACGCATGAGTTTATCAGGGTGTCCGCAGAATGATATACCCACAAATATCCAAATTATTATTTTTTTTGGCCATGAAAACAAATGATATGGTTATCTGGTATTTAAATTAGATTTGACATAATTCCGCTTTCTTAGAATTTTAGCTTGAAAGTCGGGCTTTGCAACCGATGATCGTACCAATTTTGCGACATGGTGCTTTCGTACTTTTGGCAAAGTTGAAACAAAAAGGCTTTCTTCAGGCAGACAGAAAACAATACTTGGCACAAAACATCGTTAGTAAAAGTACTTTATTGGTCTTCAGGCTTCTGCTTCCTAAGTAACTTTTGGTCTCCAGTAGCTTTTTGCATAAAGACCTCTGCTGTCACAGTAAAGTGGCGAGCCATTTTGTTAGGTCCCTAAGCTCTACCAATGTAATCCATTGCATTTGCCTGCATACCTCACCAGTACAACATCAGTAGCTCTTCCCAAACTCCCTCCAAATTCCAAGATAAGCTGTGGTTTCATTTGTAACAAAGCATGAACCAACCCTTTGTATGCATGGATAATCAATATTGAGTTAAACCTACAGCTTTTACAGTTGCTACGAGAGGGAACAAAATATTTAAAAACACGAGAGAACAAAATATTATTTGTTTCCTTTAACACTTTTTTCCTTTACACTTTTTAGCACTTTGTCGTAAGTGCTACCACCTCTGACACTTTGACTGTTTTTCTACACTTTGGATAGCCCGATTTTTATGGTCTCAAATATTTTTGAAATTTTAAAGTATCCTCAAATTAATGATTGCAAGCAAAACACCCCATATTCAATCCTTTTGATTATTTAAAACAATTAATAATATTCTATTTTTTGGGGTACCCTGTATACTCTGAAATTGATAAAGGCAAATAAAAATAGTTTGTCTCAAAGCTGATGAGTGGCTTGAAAAGTCAATGGCGGTATTCGGTATTTTTTTTTAATTTTCAACTCTTTGTGCTCTGCAATAAATTCATGATACATGCACCCACTGATCGTCAACTTTCACCGGTGCCTTTTTTTGTACATCTACCATGGTTATCGAATTCTGCAGTCATTGCATTATCACATCAGAAATTTCCCTGCCTCAGAATCCACCCATGGATTTCTCCCAACAAATTTCAATTGATATCTTTACGATTTTTTAATTCTTACCAGTTGTGTGGAGCTCCATTTTGTTTATAGTTCAGATTCAACTTTACTTTGCGAATAACGGTATCATCGTTACTTTCCAGATTCCGATCGCACAATGTATTATACGCTACGTCACCAATTGACCCTATACCCGAACGCCGTAAAAAAACATCCATTGCATTCAATTGGGCTTGACCTTGTTCCTCCTACTCCGGTTAAGTAAGCATTTAAGACACTCAAAACTATTCCCTAATTTTTATCCTATGAGCTCCACTATATTTGCACCGTTTTTTTTATCCTAATTGGGAGTAAATTTTACAAAATCTGACCCCTGTACAACTGAAACTTACCCTTTTTATTGATTTTTGTTGTTTTTTAGCCTATAACACCAAAACTTTCGGCAGCAGATATACAACCTATACTTTTTGGCATACTTATGATTAAGCTATTAACTTGTATACTTTTCAACAGATGGATCATTTCAAATGTGTGACCTCTGTTATTGACCTTTGACTCCGTAAAACACTTTCCCCACCCCTACATAACTCACTTTTTGTAAATGCTGACACCCATACCTACTAATCATTGAAATCGCTCTTTTTAAAAAAAATTCACAGATGAAATTTACTTTAGCGATACTAATCAATTCCACATTTGCTATTGAATACCACTACCCACAAATAAAACGACTAACTTACTGAGTACAAAAGGCAGCGTTGATGCGATAACAAGTGCTCCAACTGAGAAAACGATCGCAATAATTGAAACTGACTGAACCAGATTCGGTACGGTGGCGCTGACATTCTTCATAGCCGAACTTGGATTAAAATATTGTGCGAATAGTGTTCTATTTGCGTCGGAGTACTGGTTAACAGGACTGACATTGTCTGTTTGAACAAACTATAAGGAAAATATATGTTAAAAGAATAAAATGGGTAATCGTGTACATTTGAAGGATACAAATATTGACTGATTTTTTGAACTTTTTTTAAAGAAAGACAACCATTAGACATTTTGACAATCATTAGGGATATTCAAGAGTTACCGCCCGTGTAAACATCATGATTGACGCGAAATTTTTCGATTTTGGTTTGCAGGTCATAACGCCCTCTATCGCCAAATCTCCGTAAAGATCTGTGCAAAATTACATTTTAAAGAAAAGAAAAATCGTGCTTACAAGATTCAAGATTCAAGATTAAATTTATTCAGCATAACATATCGTACGTGACAGAAATGTAAAATACAGTATGTAATATAATTATACATAAAGTAACAATTGTAAACTGCACTAAGATGAACAGGTGAGGGATATGATATGCTAGGACCAGTAATGGACAACCCGATAGGGCTTATATTTATTGCTGGCCCTGTAATACGTACAAATTAAATATACTTAATATTACAATAATGATACAAATAAGGGATGATATAGAATATTACATAGGTAGATATACATAACAAAAAACAAAAACAAACAGACAAAAACAAACAATATATCTAAGCTAAACAAGCACTAAACGGGAATACAAGATACGGGAATTTGGACAAGAAGGACAGACTTTTCAACATGTCTTGCTGAGGTAAGTAATACTACTGCATAATGATGAAGGAGAGGTAGAGGTGAAGAAAAAGTAAGGAATAGAGATAGAAATGGGATGAAGAATAAAGTGAGGAGAGAAATAAGGACTTGGGGAAAAATTTAAAAAGAATTGTACTGGTTGATGAAATGATTTTTCAGTTGAGCTTTAAAATTATTTTTGTTTGCAATTGTTGTGATGGATTCTTCCAAAGTTTTGCGCCGTGATACTGAATAAAGTGCTTTTCAGAGGAAGATTTTGGGAGGGGAAGATGAAGTTTTTCGGCTTGTCTGGTATTGTAGCTGTGGATTTGTATGTTTGTGGTAAAGTTGTTGCTGAAGTTCGGAGGTAAATGATTGTTGTGATAGTCAAACATGAAGAGCGCTGTTTGAAGTTGGTTGAGGTGCTCTAATTTAAGTGCTTTCAGTGAATGAAATAATGGCAAAGTGTGAGTTCTGGGGGTGAGTTTTTGATAGTGCGGACGGCACATTTCTGTGTAATGTTTAGTTTGGTGAGTCATGAATGATAGTTGGAGGCCCAGATGATGTTACAGTAGCTAAGGTATGGGAAAACTAGTGTGTTGTAAAGTGATTTTAAGGTGTAGTCTGGAAGGTGGTGTTTAACTCTGTAAATTGTACCAATTGCGTGAGACGCTTTGGTAGTGACAGAGTTGATGTGTTCATTCCATGTTAGTTTGTCATCGATTGTGATGCCAAGAAATTTGTACCTGGGAGATTGTCTGGTTATCAATTGTTAATGTTTGATTGTGATTTGTGTTGTGTGTAGAGACAAGCATGTAGTTAGTTTTTAAAACATTGAGAGAAAGTTTGTTAGCCCGAAACCAGTCAGTGATTTTTGTGAGTTCATGATTCATATTGTTAAAAAGTGCATTAATGTTGGGGTTTGAGAGAAAAATATTTGTGTCATCTGCAAATAAGATTAGTTTTAGTGTGTTGGAGATTTTGGAGATGTCATTCATGTAAATGATGAAAATTAGGGGTCCAAGGATTGAGCCTTGCGGGACGCCAACTGTGATAGGTTTGATGGATGATGCGGTGGAGTGTACGTAGACTGATTGTGAGCGGTTAGTAAGGTAACTCCTGAACCACTCCAAGGCTACTCCACGGACACCGTAATGATAAAGCTTTTGAAGAAGAATGTTGTGGTCAATGGTATCGAAAGCCTTGGAGAGATCTAGGAATACCCCCATGGTGTGGAGTTTATTTTTAGTGCAAGGTTGAGGTTGGTTGTTAGTTCAAGGAGTGCCATGTAAGTTGAGCGTTTGGGCCTAAAACCATACTGTTCATCGACAAGAATGTTGTGCTTATTGAAGAATGTAGACAGACGTGTGTACATGATTTTTTCAAGTAGTTTTGAAAAAGATGGAAGAACAGAAATGGGCCTGTAATTTGCAATGTTATGTGCATCTTTGCTTTTGTAAATAGGAATGACTTTGGCTGATTTGAGGTGATCTGGAAAAGTTCCGGTGAGAAGTGATTGGTTAAATACGTGCATCAGAGGCGAAATGATGTTATCATATGATTTGTTAGCAATCCCAGGATCTATCTTGTCGGTACCCGCACTTTTACCAGGTTTCAGCAGGTGGCAAAGTTTGTGCATTTCATCTACAGTAACTGGATTTAGGAAAATTGAGGTGAACGTGTTTTTTTGGAAGGTGTTTGTTAAATGAGTTATTTGAGGGTGGTATTTTGCTAGCCAAGTTTTTGCCAAAATTAGTGAAGTGATCGTTGAATGCATTAGCTATGTCAAGCAGGTCAGTTATCTGCTTATTATTATGAGTGAGAAGGTCAGGGATTTGTTTAGTGGATACCTTCCTGCCTAGAATGTTGTTGAGGAATGTCCAGGTTTTGGTAAGATAATTTTTGAGTTTCTGAATTTGTTCTGTGTTTTTTTTTTCTTGGCGATACGAATAATGTGAGTTAATTTGATTTTGTATTGTTTGTATTGATGTTTGGTTGCTGGTGTATTTTTCTTCAGATATGTTTTATAGAGGCCGTGCTTGTGTCTGATTGACTTGGAAATTGCTGTTGTCATCCAGGGCTGCTTATGGTTACGATTTTTTAAGGTCTTCTTTTGTAAGGGGAATGATTCGTTATAATGTTTGGTATAAATTGTAATAAAGTTGCTGTACGCTATGCTAGGGTCATTTTCTGTGAGTACATGTTCCCATGAATCAGTGTTGAGTCTACGGTTAAATGTGCGAACGTTGTGATCTCTATAGTCACGTTTAGTGATTGTTGTTTTTGGGGCATGCTTATGCTTAAGAGATGTAATGAGGAATATTGGGAAGTGATCTGTAGTGTCAGTGACAAATATCCCTGGTGTGGAGTCTGTGTCAGTGGAGTTGGTAATAATGTTATCAATGAGCGTGGCTGTGTTATGCGTAATTCTTGTAGGTCTGTTAATTTTAGGAATATAAGAATATGCAAGTGATGTGTTAATGAAATCATTAATGTGTGGATGAGTGGAATAATTGAGAAGATTGATGTTAAAGTCGCCGACAATATAGACATCACGGTTGCTTTTGTTTAGTTCAGTGAGAAGCTGCTCGAAGCTGTTGTTAAAATTTTGGATTGTGTGCTCATGCAGTCTGTAAATAACTCCGACAGTTATGTGTTTAGGTCTATTGTTGGTGTTAATGGTGAGTTCGATGAAAAGTGAGTCAAATTCTGGTTCTGGTGCTGTGTCGATGATTTTGTATGAAAGGTGATTTTTTATGTAAAGAAAAACTCCCCTTCCTCTGCCAGTGAGTGGTCCTTGGATGTACGTGTAGCCATTAAAGTGAGGTGGTGACTTGGTGTCAGTAAGCCATGTTTCTGAGAATGCTAAGACAGAGAAAGAGTGGTTGAGGTGATCAAGGTAGTTAGTGATTTCTTCATATGATTTTGTGATACTACGGCAGTTGAAATGGAAAATGGAAAATGAGTCGTTGCTTGATGGTTTTGTTAGTGTGTTGAAGCTGTCGTCAGTGTGATAGCGGGAGTCAGAACCAGAGTTGTTTGTGGGTGTTGTGAGGGATGGGTATTCACATGTTTGAGATGATATGGGGTCTGTAAGTAACGGGTTGATGCACAGGGAATTAAGTTTGATGATGTTCAATTTAGTGTTGGTGAAAAATTCAATTAGTGATGCGCGAAAGTCTTCGTCGTGAAGCTGGTGGTTAAATGGCAGTTCGTATAATGCAGGGCCACGGAATTTGAAAAGAATAAGTCAAAGGAAAATAATAGCGAGGGAGGGTTATAAGAGGAGAGAGGAGAGAGAATGTAGAGAGAGAGAGAGAAAGAGAGAGTGAGAAGAGGGGGAACTTTAGAGATAGGTTGGCCGTTGAAAAAGGAAGAAAGTTAGAAGAGAGCAAGTGAGAAAATGGGTAGATAAAGTGAAACAACACCTGTAGGCAAGATGTGTGGACAAGTCAGACAAGACGAACGCAATAAGGACAAGGACAGAGTAAAAAACAAACGAGGGTAGGAAGTACAAATTGCTAAGGATTATTTAACAACAACTAAGTACAGAAGATGTACAAGAAAATTGGGTTATTTACAAACGAGGGTAATAGAATTAAAGAAAACAGTAAAAAAAATCTTAAATATACCAAAAACAAGGAGAGGCTTAATACCACACAAGTATGTTTTATTAAAATTAAAGAAAGACGGGCCATGGACGGTACCTGCTTTTAGTCTGAATTTGATCTTCCAATCTAGTAAAAAGGTCCAGAATTTGTTTTTCCAAGGCTATGGAACTAAATTGTAAGTTTGGGGGATATTCTATTTTGAATTACCTGATAATGTCGTATTTCCAATACTGTGGAACATAAAAGTTTGGGGAAGTTGTAGACTCTTAGAACAGCTTGCACTGAATGTTGATAAGATAACAGTGCGTGAATCAGGTGCGTAAACTAAAAGTTTAGAATAATCCGCTATCACGGGGCCATCAGCCAGGCGGGCATAGAGGCCGGCGACTCCCATCGCCGAGAACCATTCTCTGGTGACACATTATATAGAGCAGCGTATATGGGAAGAAAAGTCCGTGGTCCAAAAATAGCGTGTGTCGCATTAGCGAAATTGTTAATGTGCTTCTATATCTTCTCAGATCTGTGTGTCCTTTGTTAATATACATCGTCGTTCTTCCCTCAGAGACTATGGACGAAATATCGAATTTACTATGTAAACTTGGTATGCTTAAATGTAAACTCTATAATACACTTGGAGTGGTAATCCAATGTACAACGTGCGTTGTACATTTCAATATACTGCTTTATGCAAAAACGATTGCCCCTATGAGTACTACTTTAGTTCTCTCGAATCTTTGTAGTATTGTACGGTTTTGCATTTTCAGCTGACGTATGCATCCCTTATTCTAGGTAAACCAAAGGAGAGGTGACGCGGTTCACAAAGTGACCGTATCGTGACTCAAATATACTCGGTTAAGTCATCATAGGGAGTAACTCCTATAAAATTGCTCGGAGCTGTTCTGATCACCCATGTCTTTGGATGAACGTGAAAAGAATTTAAAAATGTATGGTCCTCTGTCTAGAGAACAATTTGGTAAGGATTAAAACTAAATTTCCC